>PVIU01011688.1:7779-63613 GCA_004026605.1 Ondatra zibethicus | reverse complement strand
CCTAGTGTAGAGGTAGTACTCTACTCAACAGACCTCGTGTAGAGGTAGTACGCAGTAAAAATTGATGTTTTTCAGCTATAAAATATAAATGGAATAAGAGAAAAGGAAGAATCAGGGAAGGAAATAAGGAAGAAACAAAAGGCAAGAAGAAAGGAAGTAAACCAGCAACACAAAAGATCAGATTTTGTTGAATATGTATAATTTTCCACTGTAATCTCTTTCTATGTATTTGTAGTCCTGCATGTTGTTTAAAGTTGTTTTCTATTAATTAAAAGCCACCCAGTCACTTCCTCAGTATCAGGAGAAAATTGTTAAGCATAGATCCCAGGTCATGTTCCTACTTCTCCGTACATGAAACCCTGTTCCCCAAGCCTGACTCCAGGCAGACTTGGGGACCACCATTGTCCCTCACCTGTCTGTGCATTTGACTTCTCAGCCATCTCCCATGTAGCATCTGCTTTATTACAGCCCACTTGTTCACTTAACAACTGGCCTTGGGCCTCATCAGTTTTATAGTACTGTGAGGGTTTCCTTTCTTCAAGGGTGAATAGGATTCCACTGTGTGTGTGTTCCTTGTTTACTCTGCCCAATCACTTGCCTGTGGTTCCTTAGGTGACTTCTACCTCTTAGTGCTTGTTGCTTGAAGCATTCTCCATCATTTTTAATTCATTTGGAAACTGTCAGGTTTTCTGTCTATAACCTGTCCACATTGTTGCCTTGCTCTTTATCATTATTATTATTACTATTATTATTTAGCAAAAACGAAAAATATGCACATGAGCTTAATGTTCACTGTATGGACTTTTCTTACCTAGTGCAACCGTGTGGCTGACATTGAGTGTGTGAAGGTGAAGTATCACAGAGACGTCACAGTGATGGAATTCTGTTTCATTACAGGATGAAGCTACTCCCGCTGACAAACAGTGCAAGCCTGAGTCAGCCCAGGCCACCTACTCAACATCTACTGTTCCAGGCTCACAGGAGGTATTGTACATCAATGGCAATGGGACCTACAGTTACCATAGTTACCGAGGGCTAGGAGGAGGACTGCTAAACCTGAATGACACTTCTAGTAGTGGTGAGTCTTCGCAGCAGATTGAATCTTGTGCATTCATTTGGGGCTGGTATATTTTCTAAACCTGAAAGAAGAAAACGGTTATATTGTTACAAGAACTAGTTAGTGACAGGGGGTGAAGACAAGGCTGTTTGAAAACACAACAGTCGTCTCTATATTGTTACAGCTTCTCAAAGCAGCAGCAGGATTGTTCGGTTGAATGATTGCTCTTTTATATTAGACAAAATTTCAAGTAGAATAAGAGCAATTTTTCACAAGTAGTGATTCCCTCTGCCTCTGGTGTTATAAGGTACAGTTTGTCAAGAATGATTCAGTAGTTCACAGAGACTTGTGATTTAAGATAATTTGAAGCATTTGGAACTTTATGGAATGTACATGATTTTACTAAAAACACAAGGACTAGAACAATAAGCAGAAGCCACCATGCTTCCTCAGCTGTAGATTAGCAGCAATGATGATCTTTCACCAGTGAGCGACGCCTAGAGCCAGCTCATGTTTGTTCATGCTTTTAGAATTTCTTGCATCTGTATGTCACAACATGTCCAAATGAATCAGAGGTTGAAATGCTTGATATAGAAATAAGTAATTCTCGATTCCTTAATGACTTTCTGGCAGTGGGCTTCTGGTTGGTGCAGACGAGTTTCTGGAGTCCTCTTGCAGGCCAGCTCTAGAAACCCTGGGCTGAGTTTGGTTGAGTCTTGCCCCGTCCCAGCCACATGATGTGGAGTGGAGATGTTGTTCCAAACTGGAAAGTTATTAGTTATTTATACTAGAAAAGGTGAATAAGTAAATAATACATCCCTTAAAGTTAAAAACATAATGTGCTTAGTTTAATATTGTGCAACTATTAAAACAAGGGTGGGGTAAACAGTTTGTACAATGATGGTTAGCATTTGCACAATCCTACTTTCAGTTCTCAGGCTGTGCACCTCCATCACAATGCCCCCTAAGCCATAGCAGGTAGTAGGAAGTCATGTTTCGAGCTGAGTCCTCAGCTGTGCCTTCTTCTTTGTGTCCTTGCAGCCATGGTTCTCTCTGTTCCCCACTGTTCACTGCAAGGACAAGTTTCTCTGATCAAGGCTGAGAGTAATCTTTTTCTGTGGGTGCAAATACTTTGCTTTGAGGTGTGACCTTCTCGATGGCTTGATATCCTGCTTTTATCATTCACAACATTGTTCTTGATCTCTATTGATGTTCCTTGTTTGAAAGTTGATGGCACCAAATTCTGCTTATTTCTATAATATCTGCAAAAGAAGATGCTAACTTGGATTCCCTTGGTAGTAGTAATGAAATAAAAAGAAGTGAACAAAACTTAATTATGTAATGACATGTGAAACTAAAAGAAACCGAGATCGTTTTATTCTTACATAACAAGAATCATTTATCTATGCTACATAAATGGCTAAATCATGTTATGGGTCAATACAACAAGAAAATATGAAGCCTCTTGCTTTTAGTTAATTAAGAACCTCAAGACATGGGTGACAGAGAAGCAGCCCACTGTGCTCCCGGACTTCACAAGTTCTGTCCTATATCATGATATTTGTCTGACTTAAAAGGCTGTTATTAAAAATACAGAGAGATCCTGGTGGGAGAAATGTATTTGTACAAAGACCAAGAAGGAAAACTCACAGGATTTCAGAAGGATGTTGTTGCTGTTGCTGTAGCTGTTGCTGTTTTGAGACGAGACCAATCAGGTTGTTGAACTTTACCGTAGCATAGTAACAGGAAAGTTTTTCTTACATTTCATCTGATTCTCAAAAGAGAACACAATATTGTATTTCAAATAAAACAAAGAAAAATAAAACAAAACTAGAGTCAAGTCTGGCCAGATGATGTAACCAGTGAATTTTCTTTTGTGTTTTTTTTTTAACTGCTATTGGAAGAAATAGCATCATCTCACTCTCCTGCCTCAGATCAAGCCTCCTGAGTTTCTTTCACCTGATGCTTCCTCTCTAACGTCAATTGTTGCTCACCCTTTAAGTCTATTACTTAGAACTCCCAGGTGTAGTCGTAGACCCTCAGAAAACTATTGAATTTCTCCTGTAACATATAAATCACACAGTGAATGTGTGTGTGCATACACACACACACACAATCACCTTGGTGTCTATCTCTCAGTCATTGGTGATGTTCAAATGCCACATCAGAATTCTAGAAAAGAAGCCAAGCATGCAGCTGCATAAGTGGTAGGAATGTAGCTTTCACACATTGATAGTTTGAGTGTAGATATGACAATATTATATATTATATACTTATATATTATATACTTTGTTTGATACTTTTCTCCTCTCTTTCCCCCTAAAAACCTTCAATTTCATATAGTAATAGAGATTGAAAGGAGCTAGAGGATCCCTTGACAGCAACCTCTCCCTATCAGGATCTCTCTGACTTTTTAATAACAATATTCCTGTTGGCCTGTGGTATCAGAGTGAAGGGCAGACCTCATGAAGTCTGGGAGCAGAGTGACCTGGGAAGAGCCCTTCAGTTCTTTTACTTCTTTGCCAACAGTGTCTTAGGCCTCCATTTTCATGTGGTATAGCATCCACCACCTTTGCTTCTTAAAGGTTATGAAATAAGAAGCAGGCATAGGCAATTAGGGGGCTAGAATATGATAAAATCATGCAGTGATGGGGCAGTTTAGCTCATGCATCCTTTAAGTTTTGTATGATGAGATAAAGGCCACTTAAGAACATCACAAAGAATAATTTCCAAGTCCTGAAGACTGCCTGTGTGCTGTTGAGAAAGCACACCATGAGACTAACCTACTGGTTAATTGCAGTTTGTTTTTGTCTTATTTTTCACTCTTTGGGGGCCTGGCATCCAGTTCCCAAATAGGGACTTATTCTTCCTTATGAATGCTGGCCTTAGCTGGGCTCGTTTCTAGCCAGTTTTCTAACTTAAATTATCCTATTTCTCTTTTAACTACATTTTGTCTCTGGGATTTTTACCTTTCTTTATTCTATGTATCTTTCTTTCCTTCCTACTCCATGGCTGGCTGTGTGGCTGTGTGACTGGTCCCTGGTGTCCTCCTCTCTTCCTTCTCACTCCACAGCTGGCTGTGTGGCTGTGTGACTGGTCCCTGGTGTCCTCCTCTCTTCCTTCTCACTCCACAGCTGGCTGTGTGGCTGGGTGACTGGCCCCTGGTGTCCTCCTCTTCTCCTTTTCTCATTTCTTTTTCCTCCTGACCCTAGATTTCTTTCTGTTTATTCTCTCTTCTGATTTATCCCTTTCCTACCTAGCTATTGGTCATTCAGCTCTTTATTAGACCAACCAGGTGCTTTAGGCAGGCAAAGTAACAGCTTTATGGCGTTAAACAAATGTAACATAAAAGAATGCAACACATCTTTACTTCATTAAACAAATATTCCCCATAATAAATGAATGTGACATCTTAAACTTAATAATATTCCACCATACTTAACCTATTATGGTTTGTAACACTTTGAAAATTAGATAACTCTCTTTGAGCTGTGGCTTTGGACTGAGTTTTAGTTCAATTTAACAGCTAAAACAGAACTTTGGCAAACAACCTGTTTACACTGACACAAAAGAGAATTGCTCAAGTGTAGAAGGACTTTGGCACCCATTGACAGTGGTAGCCAAGGGAATGAATAACTCTGTAATATAAAGGGACTCAAAATAGATTTTCATTCTCCAAGAATCTAGAATTCCTTTAACACTAGTATTGTTTACTCCTGTCATGGTTTTGTTCAGTTTTATTTCAAATACAGAAAGACTGCTAAGTTGACTGGATACACAGTTTCATTTATCTTGGAACTTGCCCCATAAATTCTATGAATGTAAGTTATTCTGATTTACAGAAGATCCAGTTTTAGTTCCCAACACCCACATCAGGCAGCTCCCCAACCACCTATCATTTCAGCTCCTGGTGACACAGTTCCCTCTCCCAGAGTCTATGAAAATACCCACTGCAATAGAAATAATGAAAACAACATATTTTAACATAGGCATTGTCTTGTTGAAATGTCAAAACATCTTTAATTCTATCTTACTCTACTGCTTAACTCATTGAACACTTTTGTTACATTTTTCCCTAAATAAATGTGTACTCTGAGAAAACAGAGCCTCCGTCTTGTCCATAATTACATTCTTATCAGTAAAGTCTGTAACATATTAAGTACTTAATCATTGGTTTAATTGGAACTAATATTATTAAATAGAATTTTGAAGTCAAAGTTAAAGAGGTACAAAGACAATAATTTATGTATTTTGGATGCTAGGGGATAATGGTTTATATGATTCAAAAACAAGGGCTGGAGATGGAAGGCTGTGGTAGATCATGTGCTTACCACATGATTCCCTGCATTTGATCCAGCACAGAAACCAGCAAAAAGCAAAAGATCAAGTAAGAAGAAAACAAAACAGAAGGGAGGAAGATTACAGTTGATTCATCTATGTGTAGGTCTACAGCGGTTTTAGTAGAGGTTTATAAACTCCTGTTTCACTTTTAATATAATAGCAATTTGGAAATCTGGCCTATATTGGAGACTTCATAGCAAGAGAATATGTCTGTGACAATTGCCAGAGTGCCCTTCAAATCTTTCACTAGCCAACCCACCATTTGTTTAGCGCTGGCAAGGGTCTGCACCCAACAATCCAAATTTTCAAATTGGAGTATTATCAAATTGACTGCAGCTATAATTTGTATCAAAAGTGTATTCAAATTAACCAAATGAAAGGCGCAAGAAGCAGCCAGTCATCCTATCATTATCCTTTCCATTGACATGGGACATTCTGTCCAGAAGCTCACATCACACCATCTACAGAAGGCAATTGCAGCTCGCAACACTTACCCATTGGACCCCTTAAGTCTCAATTATGTGCAAAAGGCATCATTTATTTTTGGCTGTTTCTTCTCGACACACTCCATGGGGAGTAGAGTTTCCAATCTGTTCTTCAACTCTAATATAAAGTAGGCTAATATACAGACCAAAATCTAACAAGACCTGTAACATGATGGCCTTTTTGTTGGGGTTTCTGTCCTGCCCAGTTTCCACAGCCAGTAAGCCCCAAAGAAAATCACACAGAGATCTATATTAATCATAAACTGATTGGCCCATTAGCTCAGGCTTCATATTAGCTCTTATAACTTATATTAACCCATTATTCTTATCTATGTTAGCCACATGGCTCAGTACCTTTTTCAGTGGGGCAGGTCACATCCTGCTTCTTCTGTGGTCTGGGAAGGAGTGAGGAAGAATGGGCTTCCTTCTTCCCAGAATACCCCTGTTCTCATTTCCCCACCTCTACTTCCTGTTTGGTTTTACCGCCTATACTTCCTGCCTGGCTAATGGCCAATCAGCATTTATTTAAAACATGATTGACAGAATACAGACAATTCTCCCGCACCAAAGACCAAGTTGTGGTAATAATGAGCCTTAATGACATTTGTATGGTTATTCCTAGTCTGCCTGAATCCCTGCATCAATTATCTTCCTTGTTTTGTCGTGACATGAATAGGTGGGATTTCTACTTTAAGATCTTTTTGACCAAAGCCTGTCACTGAGTCTAGGGCAGGTATGGCTTGGTCATAGGTCTACCTAGAGGTTATCACAGCAGTCATACAAGACTGAAGTCACTTCTTATGTGGACCTTTTAAGTCTAGCTCCTTATCCCCTCAGTCATCATAGGTGTTCTTGTGGGAAATAGACAAAGGAGCCCTTCCATTCATCTACCCCTTTAACACCTCACTTACAGTTTTCCTTCAGCTCACTAAAGCAAGCTCTCCCCCACCATGTTGTAGCAGTTCATAGATAGATGATAAGTTCTTACTAACTGCACCAACTGTCAAATGTAAGATGATTTCATCCTATAATTTTCTGGATTTTATGGACATATTTGAATACCCAGATGATTATAATTTTAAAATATCCATGGTCTTGACACCTAGGACAGAACATTCTCATCACCTTGTGTCCTCAACCTTCTCTATTTCCTGCCTCTCAAGCATTTGCTATTTTTATATGTTTTTTTTTTTTACTCATTTTGTTCATGCTGCAATTTCCCTTCCCTCTTCCTACCTTTGTCCCTGGAAGTGTTTTGTTCTACACACTGCTCAAGGCAAAACTCATTAGTGGCTACCTTTTCTTCTGTAAATGTCTACATCCTCATCCTTCCCTCTGAGCTACAGATTTTATATTTAAGTTTTAACCAGACAGACTAGTCTAGCTATCCCAAGAGACCTTAAGTTAACAATGGAAAAATGACTTCTTCCTCCCTGCATGTTCCATAGGACACTGCCTTTCTTGGAGCTGAGCTGATCTTGGGTACCTATAACTTCCCCTGCACCTGACTCATGTCATCCTTTTGGTTTCTTGAAATGCCTGTGTTATTTCCCCATCACTTCCCAGTTAAGATCTCCTCTTGCATGTTCCCATAATGCACCATGAAGATTTCCTGTGTCTTCACCCATTTGTTATGCATATTTTCCACAGAGAATAAGCATAGTTTGGAGACATAGAAGATGACTTGTTCTTAACTTCCTTATGATCAGTGTCAGCTCATATTTGGGCTCAGTGAATACTAAATGGATGCATGAATCACGAATGCCTATGTAAAAACATTTTCCCAGAGAAACATTGTGCCCCCTTGGACATTTTGACTAATTCAAGTTAAGCATCGGAGTGATAGAAGCTGCGGATATTTTTTCTTGTTCTTTTCTTGTGTGTGTGTGTGTGTTATATGTGTTGGTATGTGTTAGTGCATGTGCACATGTGTGCAGGTGAGCATGTGCACATGGAGAACACAGGACAATCTAGGGTGACATTCTTTAGGTTCAGTGTTAGTTTTCTGTTCCTATATAAAACACCATGACAGAGGCAACTGATAGAAAGAGGTTCTGTTTGAGCTCGTGGTTCCAGGGGGATAAGAGTCTTTTGACACTGAGATGGGGAAGCATGGCAGCCAGACAGACATGGAGGCAGGACTGATAGGCACATCTTCCAACTACAAGCAGGAAACAGAGAGAGTGAATGGGGCATAGCTTTTGAAACACCAAATTGACCCCAGTAACATACTGCTTGCAGCAAGACTATGCCAACTAAACCTACACAATAGTGCCACCATCTGAGTATGAAGGATTCAAATGCCCAAGAATATGGGGACATCTCACTCAAACAATCACTGACTCTCCCCAGCTCTTACTTGAATCAGAGTTCTCACACTGGACTACAACTCAGCAAGTAGCAAGTAAGCTGAGCTTGATGACCAGTGAACCCCAGGAATTTAGCTGTATAGGATATTAAAGATCTAGGATTATATATGCACTCGACCACACTTGGTGTTTTCCGGGTGAGTTCTGAGGATCTAGGTCAGAACCTCATGCTAGAAAGCAACCATTTTGCTAATTGAGCCATACTACCTGCTCTGAAGATATCTTCTTAATGATAGGCCTCTTTCTAATACCCAGAAGAGTACAACATTGAAAAAAGAGAAACATTTCATTTCAAATATTTCACAGCAATATTTTGAAATGCAACAATTCTGCCTTAAAATATGCTTGGCTTTTCAGCGTATAATTTAGGAAAATTGATTGCTCTATCCATCCAGGGACTTTGGAAGTGCTCACGTGCCTTTATCTTCTACTCTTAATAAATTGTAATGGCTTGACAGTCACATGAGAGGAAGCAATGCTGACACACGGGGCGGGGCCTTCCCCTCTTGCCCCACATCAGCTGAATAACCCTGCTGTGTGAGAATTGCCTGGAATCTGTCATAAAAGTTCTATAGATAATCATTTTACAGAGTAATGATCCCAGTTATTCACAGAAGCTGCATAATCCTCTTCAGGACACTGGTAAGCCCTTTACGTATGGAAAGATGCTCATGATAACATCTTAAGGGAAAAATGTGGCTTATGTGATCAAATTAGAGTTCATGTAGTTGGAAGCCTGCAGTTACTATAACCCTATGGACTTCTTGTTAAAATGCAACGAGTTTTCAAAGCAGAACAAAATTTTATTTTATATTTTAAAGCAGGGGAGGTAGTTTGGTGAGTAATGAGTATGCTGGGTAAGCATGAGATCTAAGTTAGAAGACCCAGCATGCATGTAAAATACCAGAATGCCTGTAGTCTCAACACTAGGAAAGCAGAGACAAGGGGATTCCTGGAGCTAGCTAGTCAGCAACAGTGAGCTCTAAGTTAATGAGAGACTGTTTCAAAAAGTAGGTAAAGAATGACAAAGAAAGATACTTAAGGTCAACCTCTTGCCTCTGATGCAAAGATACATGTTGAAACATATCTGCATACATATATACACAAACAAAACCAATGTATTATATTAGATTTTTTCCACTAAGTGATTCAACTTGTTGCACTTGTATTTATACACACATGCACTCACACATGTACACACACAAATTTTATTTATTTATTGTATATATGGATGTTTGCTTTGCATGTATATCTGTATACCACAAGTGTATCTGGTGCCAAAGGTAGTCAGAAGTGGATCATCTGAAACTAGAGTTACAGATGGTTGTGAGTCACCAGACGGGTACCAACCCATGGTCCTCTGGGAAAGTAGCTGGTGCTCTTAACTACTGAGCCATCTCTTCAGCTCCATATTTTATACTATTGTTTTGTTTTGATTCTTAGAGATAGTCTGTATCGACACAGCCTGGCCCCATAGGTACTAAGCTGTCCTGATCTTTCTGTCTCCCCAGTGTAAATACACCAGTGTATGCATCATCCCCTGTCAACTGTCTACAATTAGTGAGCTTATGTCTCTAGTACAGTGGTTGATTCTCAGCCTTCCTAATGTTTCAACCCTTTAATACACTTCCTTATGTTGTGGTGACCCCAACCATAAAATCATTTTATTTTCATTGCTATGTCATAACTGTAATTTTGCTACTATTATAAATCTAATGTTGCTGGGTAGTGGTGGGCACTCCTTTAATCCCAGCATTTGGAAAGCAAAGGCAGGCGAATCTACGAGAGTTCAAGGCCAGCCTGATCTATAAGAGCTAGTTCCAGGACAGGCTCCAAAGCTACAGAGAAACCCTGTCTCTAATAATAATAATAATATTAATATTAATAATAAATCTTATGTAAATATTTTTGGAGATAGAGGTTTGCTAATGTGGCTACAACCCACAGGTTAAGAATCACTACTAAAATGCATCCTTTTGACTACTTAATCAGGGCATTTTCCTGATCAAAAGTACTTGTTATATTCACATTGTCTTTTCTTTATTTCAAATATGATTTTATCTAGATCTGTGGAAGCCAGTATGACAGTCACTTGCCACAGGCAACTATTAAACTGAAATGCACTAGATGAAATAGAGTTCAGAATTCAGATCATCCCCCATACCTGGCTCTCTCTCAGCTATTCAGTAGCCAGAACTGATGAGAAGCCGTGCTCAAGGGCAGTGCCGCCGCCACAGGAGTTTCTATCAGCAGTGCTGGTTCGCATGCTTAGGTTGGTACTGGGTGGTTGAGTTGCTGTGGAAATAGTGCTCTGTATTGATTACAGAAGATCGTCTGCCTTTGATTCCCTGTGTAACATTCTTTTCTCAATGAAATAAGTAAGTTTGGCTGACAAAGAAGCTTCAAGGGTGATTCTTAGAAAGCTACAGCTTTGGAGACCAGGGACATGGCTCAGTGGCTAAGATGCTCCAGAATGTGAGATCAGATCCCCAGAACCCAGCATCATGTGCCTGGATCCCCAGCACTAGCAGAAGTCTGAGAGACAGGAGGATCCTTAAACTTACTGGCCAACCATTCTAGACAAATCCATGAACTTTTTGATTATTTAAAGATCTTGTCTCAAAAAATACAGAGATCAGTTGAAGGAAAAACACCAGAAGTCAGCTTTACATACACAAGTATGCACAAACATGAGCATATACACCTGCATGCATGCACACACACACACCTTCATGCAAATGTACTTACTCCATACACAGATTTAAAAAGAAATAAATCTGTGGTTCTAGCCCAAGTTACCTGCCTTTTAAACAGCTTTCTTGCATCTGGGAGTTCTGTATAAAGCTAATTCCTATTAATTAGTAACTTTGAGTGGAGCTAATTCCTAATGTAACATAGGTGTTTAAAAACATTTTTGCATAAACTTGAATTACTTCAAAGTTAGAAAACTCAAAACAGAACAAATATTAGGAAAATTCAGTCGTGGCAGAACGTGATTAGATGGAAGTCCAAACTCAGTATTTGAAACCAAACCACCCTCTTGGCGTTTCATTTCATTCTCTCCAGCTTTCCCGTGTGGAGCAAAACAATCACCTGGAATTCAACTGAGACCGTGAATTATTTAGACAGTTTTGTGTTGCAACACCTAGAGATTTGGAAAGATGATGTTTAGCATAAATTTTAATGACTGAACATGATGCTGGTAATTTGTTAGACAATCAAAGAAATAATATAAATTATCTGCAGAATCCACAAAGCAAATTTCTAATTACTTCTAGGCTTTCCCTGGGTTCCTGTAGGTCAGAGACCTTAGAGACTGGCTTTGAAAGAGGAGGTGAGTGACCTGGGCTTTCCCTGACAATCCAGCCTGTGTAATTGGGTTTAGAGTTCAACACTGAGCAGGCTCTTCCCAAGGATCTTTCTGCAAAGCCCGATCTTTACTCCTGCACAGGAAAATGGATTTGTATGTGCTCCAAATGTCCTCTTGAGAATCCCTTGCTGTGTGTTGCAGGAGAGGAATGTAAGAAACCTCCCTTGGTGCTTTGGGGCTGCTTTCTTGAGCCTGTTAATAAACTGCACATGGCTTCTTCAGGAGACATGAGATCGTTAACTTGGTGTGGGCTGTTTTCCTTACACAGTACCCTTTGAATGTTGGCACATTCTCTGGGGATCTGTTCGTACAAACCAGTTCTGTTTCACCTCTCCCTCTAGCTTCTGGCTTCTGGAAAAAGCTCCTGGGTGGGGGAGGAGTTCAGCTTGCTTTACTGTTCTAGGAAGTCAGTATCACTACCTTCTACAGGGAGCTGTATGAACTGTGCTCCATTTTTAGCTTGGATACTGGTGGACTGCCCAGCACAGGCAGCAGGCCACTAACTTCCCCCCACTAGAGATCTCTGTCTGTTTAAATCACCGCAAGATGGCTGAACACTAGTGCCTTACCTTTGTTCTCATGCTAAAACTTTAAATCACAATGCTAATATTCTTTTTGGTTACTCGAGTCACATGGTAATTTTAAATGACATCCGTTTTGAGTGACATGTAGATGTCTCCTTCCATCTATGCAGAGTGGCAAGAACTTGTGGAGACACACAGCTGTATTCCAGGAAGTTTGCTTTCATGCTTGTGTGGGCCACTCGCTCAAACTCAGAGCTGATCACAAAACTAAATGTGCAGTGAGCTGGAGAGATGGCACAGTGACAAAGAATGCTTGTTGCTTTTGTAGAGGTTTCAGGTTCCAGTACTAGCACACACGTGATGGCTCATTTCCCGTTTGTAATCCCAGGTCCAAGAGATCCAATGCCCTCTTCTGACCTCCACAGGCACCAGAAGTTTCCTCCTGTTTGACCTACATCTCTTCCAGTGCGCTCTGACCTACTATCATCTGTGCCCATGATTATTCTATTCCTTATAAAATATTAATTGGCTTTCTAAGCCATTTAATAACAAAAGTTTAAAACTTGGTAAAGGGCATTAACCTTAATGGGAATCTATAAACTCGGTTCTCAGTCATTTGCAGGGAAAGTCTTTGTATAGGTTCCTAAAAACAGTTCTGCTTCCCTTTCAATTCTCTTGATGCTTGCTGAAGGAAAGTGAATATTTGATAAGCAATCAAGGAGAGAAGGCAAGCATACACACTCTAGCTCCAAAAACCTGTACTTAAGTTTTTACGTGTCTTAAATCTTTATTCTTTACTTCTGTGCCATATTGACAAATGAGCTAAAAAGCTGCTCAGGGCTGGGAGATGGCTAAGTGTGTAGTGCATCTAAAATCCCAGCACTCCTACAGCTATATGGAGACAGGGTAACCCCATGAAGCTGATGGAACAGCTACCTTGGGAGGCATAGCATGAACAAGAGACCCTGTCTTAAGCAAGATAGATGGCAAGTGCCCACACCCACTGTTGTCCTCTGACCTCCACACAAGCTTCCAGCACAAACACACACAAAATGAGAAGCTTTTTCAGCATAAACCCCCCATTCTGCACGAGTCCCGCTTCTTTCACAGGTTTTGATAACCCTAGGCAGAACACGAATGTTCTTTCTGAGTGTGCAGGAAAGCAAAGCTTCCTGACCCTCATTTCAGTTTGATGACTCACCAAATAATAGTCTATGCACTGGGTGCCTGCGATTTTTCCTTTCACAAAGTTCTTGTCTGTTTTCCTCTTCTAATCTTGAAATCATTTGAATTTGAAAACAACAACAAAAGATGTTCCAGAAGCAGTACCCTATTTCACCTCCACTTCCAAGGCAACCAGAGTTATGGTGACCGTAGATACACATCCTACGCACCAGTTAAACATCAGCTTAAAATATGATTTGCTAATACTTTCTAAGTTTTCCTTGGCAAAAGGTAAAATATAGAATGATTCATGAAGGTTGTAGAAATAGATGGATCACACTGAAGAATTTCAGGTTACTTTGTCCTATACACACACACACACACACGTGTGTGTGTGTATGTGTGTCTAAGAGTGCATATGTGTGTGTGTAGGATATATATGTGTATGTGTGTATATACATCATGAATATAAAACTTATGGACTCTTATGAATATGTTATACTATATAAAATGGCCTACATGACTGTCACCTCCGTATGGTGCATTTTGACAATGATTTAAATCACTTGAATGAAAATGATGTATCATATGATACACATTATTGATAGTGATATGAATATTGGAAAATATGGTAAAAGAAAAAATTGCATGTAATTTTGTGTTTTCAAACAGCCAGTGAGGACTGGATAGATGTCTCATTTCCTAAGAGTGCTTATTGTCCTCATAGAGGACTGGTACTCAGTTCTCTGTACCAACATCAGGTGGCTCACAATTGTTTGTAACTCCAGTGTCAGAGAATCACACCTCTTCTGACCTCCACAAGGACCTGCTGTTATGTGGGCACACCCAAACACAGACACATGAATGTATGAACAATTAAAAATTAAACAACAAAATCAGCCAGTGATTCAAATATAAAACTCTACCATATCTTGAGAAATTTTTACTAAAAATATTTTCCAATACAGCAATGACCAAACTGAGAACCAATGTTGAACTTTTAATATTACTCTAAAACTTTAATGTAGTTATTATCAATTTGATTGTCAATTACTAATAATTTCAATTCTAAAGGAAGTATATCCTCAATAATTAGCAAGCTTCTTACCTCATTATTTTTCAGTGATTCTATGATGGCTATAGAAGTTTTTTAAGGTATTGTAGAGTTATCAAATCTAATCACTATGGGGATAAATGTGTGTTTAGTATACAGAAACTTAAAGTTATTCATATTTGCCACTATGCATACAGAAAGACACTCCTTTCACATCTTATGTCTATAACACATTAGATAACTATCTCAAAACTTTAATGGTAACTGAGACCACCAGCCCTTTAGAAGAGAACTCTTTAATAAACTTTTAAATTCAGTTGTTAATATGTTTTTTATCAACTTGACTTGGCCATCGGGTTCAGTATTACTTAGGTGAGAATCATCCAACCAGTTGAAGACATCACTCAAAATGAACCAAATGGTTGAAAAGAGGGACTTTCTGCTATCTGAGACTGACTGAACTACAGTCTCAAGCAGGAGGTTTCTCAGATTGAATGAAGCCTTAGTTCTCACAGGGCCTGCACCTTCATGTCTGCAGCTAGAATACATCACCAACTCTGCTAGTCCTCAGACCACAGCTTCGTACTGGCTTTGCTGAGGATGCAGACCGCTGGCTACAGATCTTGAGATTTCCGAGTCTCCAAATTGCATGTAGCAATCAATGCTTTATTTTCTATAAACACACACACAGAAGCACATCGGCAGGCATGTGCACATACACATATGTCTGTTTATAACTAGTATATATGAATATAAATAACACAAGGAGTCATACCAACTTAAATCCTTAAACTTTAATAATGTTAATATAGCTGGGAAATGGCTCAGTTGGTAAGGTGTTTGCGATACAAGGATGTGAACCTGAGTTCAATTCTCAGAACCCACATTAAACATAACCTAGATGTAGTGGCATGCATTTTTAATCCAAGAATTGGGATGGTGGAAGAAGAGGATCCCAGAGGCTTACTGGTCAACCAGTCTTGTCTAAACAAGTCCAAGACTCTGTCTCAAACAACAGGATGGACAGCTTGTGAGGAATGACACGCAAGGTTGTTGCCTGTCTTAGACACACACACACACACACACACACACACACACACACACAAATATAACTTCACTTATTAGGTCACTGAAAACAAATACTTTAATTCTATATTTCCTGCTTTATTAGTCTAGCAAACAAAGGAAACAGTATTTGTTAATAATTTATTGGTGAATCTCAGAGAATGTGAATAATTTGGTCAACCTCACACAGTAGAGAGCTTATGTAGAACTCAAATATATGTCTATATTTGCTGACTTTAATGCTGTCTGTTCATCTTTGTATGTGGATTAAATAGTATTCTGTGTTTTGAGTTTAATTACATTCTGGGTCCAAATTCATCAGCTGGATCTTGTTACTTAACTTGTCAGTGCTATAACACAGGTAGAACTTCAATTTTATTAACATATTTAATTCAATATTTTATTAAGATTTTGGTAATTTTATAAAATGTGTTTTCATTATATTGAACCCCATCCCTTCCCCAATCTCTCCCAGATCTACCCCCTACATCCTCACCCCTCCCAACTTCCTCTCCTCTCTTTTTTTCTAAACCACACCATGTCCAGTTTCGCTTCCCATATACTCATGCACAGAAGTCTTATTTATATTTTTAGCTGAATTTTTATTTAAATTTAAATTTTTAACTTAAAAATTTTGAGAATATCAACTGTGTACTGTATTCACATTGTTCCCACCTCTCCTGCTCCCCTACTTAGCTCATGTGTCCCTCCCCACTCACTCTCAAATACACGACCTTTTCTTTAATTATTATTGTAATGTGCTGACATACACCAACACACATGTACATACAACCTATTAAGGGCAGTTAGCATTGCTCATATGCACATCTCTGTTCAAGGCTGATCATTTAAAATAGGGTAACCTATCAGGCAAGGGTCTTGTCCTTGGGGAAAATCAAATCTACCTCTCTCCAAGCCACTCGTCATGGAACCTTGTGAAATTGTCCCCATCTACACTGGTGCATCAGCTAGTATTGACGTTCGATCTTGTGTAGGTGACCATATTGTGTCGAGTTTGCACCTTCAAGTTCACTGTCATTTCTAGAAACATAATCTAGAAAACAGCATCCTGGTACTACGACTTTTATAAAGTCTCTGCCACTCTTCCACAATGTTATCTGAACCTTAGGTTGCATTGTAGATTTAGTAGACTTATTAATTGTGGTTCGGTCTATAGGTAAATATCTTAAACTGAGTTTAGATACAAACTAAAATGAAGTACAAATGGATCAAGACAATGGAGGAAAATGTTGACATATCAGTTAAGAATACTTACTAGTTTTTCAGAAGACCTGGATTTCATTCTCATTTATTCTTAAAACCAGTAAATATATTAAATACTGAATATATTAAATATATAATTTAATATATAGTATAACATATGAACACGTAGTAACAAGGTCTCACTATGTAGCTCAAATTGGCCTTTCATTTTGTAACCCTCCTACCTCAAGCTCCAGATTGCCCAGATTACAGGTATGTGCCACCACCTCTAGTTCAAAAGCACAGAATCTTTGTCAAGGCAGGTTCAGGAAATTTACATTATAAAATATTTATGTTTATTTTAAGATAATCAGCAGCAGTTTTTAGCATGTGAGAGATACATAATTATAGTTTCCACTAACATTCAAAATATAAAATTCAAAATATTCTCTACTATAGAGGAGATCTATGATCATAGTACATAGAAGACCTAGGTCTATCAATAAACACTGTCTAAATTTGATGTTCAGGTTTGGTAGGAAAGTGATTAGTTGGTTGATGACAAAGTACCATGGTTATACTTCACATTTCTTGTCAATAATGTCTTAAACTTCTCATGACTGTGGTGTGTGTCTTGTCTACTGTATCTTCTTAAGAAGCCAATCACAAACTTGCTTCATAATTGGTAGTGTAAAAGCCTATTCTTTGGTAACCTGGTGGTGATTACCCCATAGTTAATAAGTAGAAAAGGGAATTCTGATAATGTAAGGAAGATTTAAGTGATGGAAGCTCAGTCAGAAGAGGCTTTGACTACAATTAACTGGATTGACAAATATTACTTGTAATAAGCCTTAGACTGCAGAAGAAGCACAAGTCCCACTGAGGTATACTCTCTGATAATTTCCTAATCAAATTTTGTGCACTGAGAGTGAAAAAACATCAGGTCTTACTGAAAACCATAAATATCATTGTCTTAAGGCTGGAGAGATGTCCCAGGGGTGGAGAGAGCTTACCATTCTTGCAGTGGACCTAAGTTTCATTCCCAGCACCCAGATCAAGTGACTCACAACCACCTGCAACTCCAGTTCTAGGGGATCCTATATGCTTGGATCACCCCAGAATTCTGCACATATGTGATGCATATAATTGCATATAGGCACACACATATACATGTATAAAATAAATATTTTAAAAATCATAGTCATACAAATAATGGAAAGAAATATTGTATCTGTATGGATATACTGAAAGTAAGCAAAGGCTTACTAAAAATAGTCTCTGTCAATCCAGTTAAGTGTAATAATACCTCTTCTGAGTTTCTATAATTTAAATATTCCTTACATTATCAGATTTCCCTTCTCTACTTATTAAATATGGGATAATCATCACCACATTATAGTGTAGGAGGTCCTTCTGACTATGTGTTGCTTTCATTGGTTGAATGAAGAAACTGCCTTGGCCTTTTGATGGGCAGAACTTAGATAGGTGGAGTAGTCCGAACGGGATGCTGGGAAGAAGGGCAGTGTGGCAGATGCCATGAAGCTCCTGCCTGAGACTGATGCTGCTTAGAATCTTTCCTGGTAAGCCACTACCTCGTGGCATTACACAAATTGCTAGAAATGGGTTAGATCAGGATGTGAGAGTTGGCCAAGAAGAGGCTAGATAAAATGGGCCAGGCAGTAATTTAATTAACACAATTTCTGTGTGGTTATTTCGGGGGTGTAAGCTAGCCAGGCGGCGAGGAAGAACAAGTAGCCACCTCCCCATACAACAGATTGGTGCCCAAAGAATAGGCTTTTGACACTACAAATTATGAAACAAGTTTGTGATTGGCTTCTTAAGAAGATACAGTAGACAATACACACACAGCAGTCATGAGATGTTTAAAACATCATTGAAAAGAAAGGTGAAGTAGCCATGGCACTTTCTCATCAACCAGCTAATCGCTTTCCTACTAAGCCTGAACACAAAATTCAGACAGTGTTTATTGGTAGATCCAGGTCTCCTATATACTTTGATCGCAGATCTCTTCTATAGTAGTGGATATTTTGTATCCTATATTGAAATTTAGTGAAAACTATAAATGTTGATCTCTCACATTAATTTAGGCAACAAATTGGGGCATTAATGACTCAGTTTGTAATGCTGAAGAGAAATAGCTAATCATAAAGTAATAATTCTCTTATTCTGTGTCCCAGGAATATACCTATAAATTATTAAATGAAAACTTAACAAAAAAGCAAAAAAGAAATGATACCCAAGATCATGACCAAAGAGTATAAAACACTTCTCTCATAAACCAATACATAGAAAGGAAAAACGAGCTAAAAATAAACTAAAATTTAATGGTTGTATGAAGAAACATACCTCTAACTTTCTGATAATGCATAGTCATTCAAATATTGGCCACTTAAGTAAATAATAACCACTAAAGAATATTTAGTATGCTGGTAGCCATTGCATTCAGAAGTATTGATAATTAGTGGATAATAAATTTGAGCAGTAGGCCTGGGCTAGTATTTTACCCCCTCTTTAAACAATAAAATGTTGATTAATTATTTTAGAGTTGCTTTCTTTGCTTTCTTAAATTTATTACATTGTGTGTGCGCATGTGTGTGTTTTGTGTGTGTGGGGGGGGTCAGAGAACAACTAGTTGGACTTGATTCTCTTCTTCACCTTGTAGGTCTTAGGGCCCAAACTCAGGTTGTCATGATCTGTAACAAGCATCTTTACACACTGTTTTATATTGTAATTTCAATAGTAATGTATAATCATAGTTATTATAAAATTTGTAGCTTAACAGTGACATGTTTGTATATGTCAAGTTGACAAGGGATTAATTAGACCAGCTAGTTTTACATCAACTTGACCCAAGCTAGAGTTATCAGGAGGAGGCAACCTCAACTGAGAAAATGCCTCCATAAAATCAGGATGCAGATAAGCCTGTAGGGCATTTTCATCAGTAGTGACTGATGGGGGAGGTGTCAGCCCATTGTGTGTTGGGCCATCCCTTGCTAGCCTTAAGCTAGCAAGAAGCCCTCCTTCTTGGTTCCTGCTTCCAGATTCCATCCATCAGGTTCCAGCCCTGTTTGAGTTCCTGTCCTGACTTCCTTTAATGATGATTATGATGGAGAATCCCCCTCCCCAAGTTGCTTTGGTCATAGTGTTTCTTCACAACGATACTAATTTTAACTAAGTCACTAACTGAGCCATCTTTCTGGACAATTTTTTAATTAACATACTGTAATTGTACATATTTGTAAAACACAGAGCATGTTGTATATAATATGTAGGTCAAGGTAATCAGCATTCCCATCTCTTTATCATTTATTTGTATAATCATTTAGCCCAAGTTAGAAACAAAGAAAAAAAGAAAAAAAGTCTGAATATTACTTTAAATAAGAAACAAGAAATAAAAAGACCAACAAACCCAAAAGCTGAACATTTGAAAGGCTTTGAAATTACCTGTGAAGACAACCCAAGAAAGAAGAGCATAGAGAAATAACAAAAGAGCAATGAAAGGCTACAAGAGTGTATCTCTGCCATTCCATGAAAGAGCCTCTCTTACAAACATTAAGAGAAATGGGCTCCAAAATGAATCTGAATACATCAAGCCCAATTGGTATTGCAAATACAAAATTTCCTATTCAAGGGATCAGACCCCAGTGGTTTTGCAAATAATTTTATCAAAAACAATAGGACTGGATAAGCTAAGTTTTAGGTGAGCAAATACAAGACAGGGGATGGAGGAACAGAAAGTACCCAGATTTTTATGATGTCAAAGTGATCCCATCAGGAAGGATACCCCCAACAGGCAAATTCTGGTGCTCCTAGATTTGTGAATATAGATGAAACTTATTGGCTGTTGAATCTGGTGATGTATTTAGTTTGGTAGTTCAGATACTGTTTACCATTGATAAATATTCAGTTATCGGGTGAAGGTGGGGTCATTTATGAGGTGTCTGAGTTAAGCCAAAACCACAGCAGATGCTTTATATGTTACTCAATGTAGCTAAACTATATTGATTTTTTTGGTTAATTTATTTTACCTTTTGGCAGAAAGGTACTAAATTATCATCAGTGAATACGTCTATCAAACATCTGCTACACTCAAAAGAGAAATGAAACTTAGCTTTGGAGACAAAGTTAGCATCCAAACAGCTTGCTAGCCAACAAACAAAGGCACTTCACTTACCTTAGATTGTTGTGTTTGACTGCGATAGCAAATATCCAGAACAAAGAAACCTTGGAAACTACTGAGATATGGAATGAATTACTCTGATGGGATGTGGAAAATATGAACTTAACAATTTCAGTGGTTGCTTAAAACTCTCTAGTAACTGGCTGAAAATAGCTTTCCTTGCCTTTTGAGGCCTTAGGATGCTTCTGCTGTGTTACTGTTGTTTTTCCCATGTGTATTCAGGGAATTGAGGAGACTGGGGAGACTGAAGAACCGGTGTCCATTAGGCCTGGATTAGTTATTGCCAAGATTAGTTTCAAAGCTGGAAGGAATTAACTCAGTACAGTGTGAAGTGGGATCAGTTAAGATATGAGAAGCACAGAAGGCTATTTGGACAGACTTTTAAAGTGTATTGCAGTAGATGACATATACCTATTCATTAAGATAATAGTAAAAGCCTGTTGGGAAACATCCTACTCTTCCAATTGTCACTGAAACTCTGTCATCCCTAAACTTAATTCTCACCGATTAAGCTATCTTTAATCTGTGAAATTATATCAGAAATAGAATCTGTGTAGTGTTAGGGAGGTATGCATGTATGGAATGTGTGAGATTGGGATGTGTGTGTGTGTTTATATGTGTGTGTGTGTGTGTATGCCAGAAGGCAACCTCTGGTGTTGCCTTAGTGATGGTTACTATTGCTGGGATGAAACACTATGGCCAAAGCAGCTCAGGGAGGAAAGGGTTTGTTCAGCTTCTGCTTCCATATCACACATCCTCAAAGCAAGTCAGGACAGGAACCCAAGCAGGGCAAGATCCTGGAGCCAAGAACTAATATAGAAGCCATGGAGGGGTGCTGCTTACTGGTTTGCTCATCATGGCTTGCTCAGCCTGCTTTCTTACCAAGCCAGGACCAGCAGTCCATGGGTGGCACTACCCAAAATGGGCTGGGCCTTACCCCACTGATCACCAATCAAGAAAATGCTTTACAACTGGATCTTATGGAGGTATTTTCTCAATTGAGATCACCTCCTCTCTGATGATTCTAGCTTGTGTCAAGTTGACATAAAACCAGCCAGTATAAGTGCTGTTCCTCAAATGTGTCCACCTTTCCATTGGGATAGAGTTTCACTGGCCTCACTAAGTAGGTGAGGCTGGTTGACCAGTAAGCCCCTGTCTATATTCTCCTCAACACTGGGATTTCAGGTGTCAACTCTCTCAGCTTTTTGTGGCGTGTGTTAGGAATCTGAAGTCAAGTCCTAATTCTTGTATAAAAAACACTTTACTGACCAAGTCATCTCCCAACCATGTATGTATGTATGTATGTATGTATGTATGTATGTATGTATGTATGCATGCATATGCATATATACATATATTAGATTAATTTTATTTATGTATGGGTGTTTAGACTGCAGGCATGTATGTGTACCACATGCAGGCCTGATACCTCTGGAGACCAGAAGATCATTGATCATCTGTAACTAGAGTTACAATAGGTTGGAGATACTATCTGGGTGCTGGGAATTGAACCTAGGTCCTCTGCAAGAACAATCTCTTCACCCATCTTGCTATAATTTTTAACAATTAAAAAGAGCTACCACCGTCTTCAAATATGTAGTTCTCATTGTAAAGATCTTTTTTAAAACATGTCCCAGTAAGCAATATTATCTGAGTTAAATAGAAACTAAAACATTATAACAAAATGAAGCATCTTAAAACAAGAAACAAAAAATGTACCATAGTCAACTGATAGATTAATTTTAGAAATGAAAATGAATAATTGTGAATGCACACTTTCATTTAAACTTTAAAAATAATAAATGCTCATTTATTTATAACTTAAATATTCCTCATACCTTAAAATTGAATCATGGCTCTAATTTTGGTATAGGTTAACATGACTTATCTTTAACTTTTGATTCAACTTTTTAGAATTATCATAAAATAATAAGTCCATATTACTTTGATCAACACAGGATACTTATATAAACATGGCCTTTTGGAGTTCTGTGAGTATTTACCTTAGCTGTGTTACTGAGACCATTTTTTTTATTTAAGAATCTTCTTGGTCATTGTCTTTCCTATTCACTGGCATGGCTCATCTAATAATCATGTTCTCAGTGGTTTGTCTTCAAAAGTAACTTCCTAGACTTCATTAAGTTCTACATCTTCATCAGACTTCAACTCTTATTTATAGTGGATGCAATAGTTGTGTTTTGAGTTAAGGTGAATCAGTTCAATATAGCTTTGAATCTTTGAGACAAAATGAAAAAGTGGTAGCGACATTGGAGGAGGGCTGTGTGAGTGGTCACTAAATAAATATCTATCACATGTATTTTTTTCTTCTCATCTCTATGATATTAAAGATTTGAATAACAAACACTTAGCAAAAAGGTTTCTTATAGTTTGGAGAGGGGTGGCTAATGAGGTTGTAAAGACTACAAAGTTATTTCAATTGTGTGTGTTTATAACTATGGAAGAAACTAAGTCTTCACTAAGTTAGGATGTTTAGAATTTTAAGGCAAATGGGACCTTGTGGTTCATGCTTGTAATCCCAGCACTTGGGAGGTAGAGGCAGGAGGATCAGAAGTTAATGGTCATCCTTTGCTATATACTAAGTTCAAGGCCACCTGGGCTACATGAGACTCTAGCTCATAAACAAAATTAACTGTAACAATCAAAAATTTTTAAAAAAGCATTTCAAGCTACAGGTACACTCTGAGCAAGTTTTAAGCTATAATGATTAAATGAGGTTCCTTCACCCCAAGGAAAGACACTGTGTTCAACCTGGTCTCAATTCCAGTTCAGGATTCAGCAATCCAGCTTCAAGCAAAATCATGCAAAGCATTTCACATTCTAATAAAATGATGTAATAGGGTACAAACTTGAGGCATCTACACCAGTGAGAAGAGGATCCTTCCAATTTCTTTCATCTTTCACATTATTGGTATACATAATGGGCTTCTTGACTATAAAGTAAAACCAGGATAGGAGAGTGTCCACCTGCAGCTCAAAACGCTTGTTATGCATGCCATTATGCTGATTCGGGTGTGACCGGAAGTGGAGAGGACATGGGGGGAAGGGTAGAAGAAGGGGAAACCATAGTCAATATACATTATATGAAAAATAAGTCTATCCAAACTCAATATGTACTCTCTCATAAGTGAATACTAGATGCAAAGCAAAGGCCAACCAGACCACAGTCCACAGCTCCAGAAGAGCTGGGTAACAAAGAGGACCCTGAGAGGGACACATGTGTAGGCCCGTATTTCTATATGGCACGGCAGCCAGGCTCTCAAGCCATAGTTCCCACCTGAAGAAGTCGCGTAGCTTTTCAGACAGCAGCCTCTGACACCCATGGATCACCCTGGGAAGGGCAAATCAATGAGATCTCCTGGGTAAATTGGGGGCCAGGTGGGTTGGGAAGTGATAAAGGGGAAGGGATGAGGGATGAGAGCATGAGGGAATGGGATGGTGGAGTTGGAGGAGGAATGGGATGGGAGAATAATGAAAGAGTTATCTTGATAGAGGGAGCCATTACAGAGCTAGGGAGAAACATGATGCTGGGAAATTCTCAGGAATCCACAAGGATGACCCCAGCTAAGACCCCTAGCATTAGTGGAGAGGTTGCCTGGAACTGACTGACCTTCCCCTGTAGTCAGATTGGTGACTACCCTACCTGTCATCATAGAACTTTCATCCAGTAACTGATGGAAGCAGATGCAGAGAACCACATCCAAGCACCAGGCCAAGCTACGGGAGTTCAGTCAAAGAGATGGAGGAGGGATTATATGAGCCAATATCATGGCGGGGAAATCCAGAGACAGTTGACTCAAACTTGTGGGAGCTCATGGATTCTAGACCGACAGCTGGGGATTCTACATGGGACTGAACCAGGCCCTCTGTATGTGGGACACAGTATTGTAGCCTGGTCTGTTTGTGGGATCCCTGACAGTGGACCAGGATCTATCCTTAGCACATGAGCTGGCTTTTAAAGCCCATTCCATATGATGGGATGCCTTGCTCAGCCTTGATGGGTGGGCAGGGGGAACTTGGTCCTCTCAACTTGATGTGCCAGATTTGTTGACTCCCCATGGGAGGCCTTACCCTTTCTGAAGAGTAGATGGGAGTGGGAAGGGAGAGGTGAGAGGAGGAGGAACTGTGGTTCGTATATAAAATGAGTAAAAAAAAATAAAATATAAAAAGAAAAAGAAGTCTATCAATAAAAGGGAACTTTGCAGAGATACTGTTAACTGTTTGTTTGAGCACAGGTTCAGTGACTCCTTTCCACAAACGTGACAAGCCACACTCTCGCTGTTTGTCATGTCGATAATGTGATTTTGTAAATAGCAGACCAAATGGAAAATAAACCCTTTCTGAAAAATCAAAGCTTGGAAAGGCCATGACCGAAGTAGATGTGTGTTTCTCGTGGATGTCAGAGTTCTTTGGGCAGATCTTACTGTCTGCTCTAATTAAATTTTAAGCAAAGCTGTTTCCCTCTCAGGAGACCTCTACTTCCTTCAGGGATCCATGGAAGAGAGGCTGGGTCTCAACCTGTCTCCCTTATGCCTCATAAAGAACTTGCAGGAAAATTGTAATCCTTGTCTTAACTCACAAAAGAAATGCCCCCTTTTTTAATACTTACACATATTTAGGGTCTGTTAAAATACTTTCATGTTGCAGAGTCATGTTGTGATATGCTTAGCAATACTTTATTCAATTATTACTAAATTTAGACATTCTCTCTAAACTTTATGAATTTTAATAAATGCTTGCTGAATTATAAAGGCAGACATGAGATTTTTATATAAAGTGTCTTCACAATGCTAATTTCTGAACTCAAGATTTTAAATAACTTTGAATTCAATTTAAGTATAAATTACTAAATTTTGTACAAAACCAGAAACTCCAGACTTGGTTTAAAGGTATAAGGGAATACTAGGGACATCTGACTGTATTTTGTGCAAATAGAGATGCAGTTTAATAACGTAAAACATCTAGTTCCTCTGCAGGTTGTTGTAAAAACTACTTTCTCGCTCCACTTCAAGTAAAAGTTCATTCTAACCTGTTATAAAACTAATCCACCTAGTAGATAGCATTACCTTGATGTGAGAAAGAAACATCTAGACCAACTCCTTTAAAAAGAAAGAAAGAAAAGGTTAAACCAAGTCCTTAATATGCAGCTAGAACTGTGTCCACTCTACACACTGAACCGAAGTCCCTCGGCCCTCAGTGACTACACATTTCTTAAGAAGTTGTATAGTTTCTTGGCAAGCTGCTGAGGTAAAATGTCATTAGGGTCACTTAGAGGAATCACACTTTCTAATTACTATTCATGATGGCCGGAAGCTCGAGGCAGTAGGGATTTGAAGTATATAGCCATGTCCACAGTCAGGAAGCAGGGCTGAGTGAAGGAGTCAACCACATGTGTGCCTACACTCATCTCTCTTTCTCCACCCTTACACAGTCCAGGGCTCATTCCACGAAGTGCTGCCATCCACTTTGGATAGGTCTAAATTAAATTGATTGAAAATGCAATTAAAGCAATCAAACTCCACATATATATACCCACCCACAGGCCAGCCTGACCTAGACAATCCCTCACTGAGACCCTCTTCACAGATCATTCTTGATTGTGCCAAGTGGAAAATTATTTACACAAGACCTGCCAATACAATAGCAAGTCAGTCAAAACGTCAGCATGGATAAGGAAAGGACTCACATAGCCTTACCCGTGACTGAGAAGCTCCTGGTAACTTGGGGTATAGGGACTGTGTGGGTGGTCCATGCTTCAATAGATGGTCTTACTCCCATGCTCATACCAGCAGCACTAATTTGGAGGACTTTCTAAAATGAGGAAATAAAGTTGGGAGGAAGTCTTTGAAGGAGATGTGGATGGAGTTGGAAGGGCAGAAGTGGTGAATGGACAAGATCAAAATATATCTTATAAACATGTGAAATTTTCAAAGAATAAATTTTAACGTATAAAATTAAGTTTAAAAATTATCCTGGAAGTCATTAAAAATATGAACTGATGGGAGTTATTATTGTTAATAAATGCAGCAAATAAAAATATTTGCAATTCATCATTGCAGTGCTGGTACACTGAAGTGCCTGCAACATGCGGGAGACAGACTGAAAATTGAATCCTGCCAAGAGCTCGTGTTCAAAGGGCTTGAGTCTCAGCTGTAACAAGAAGTGATGGCTGGATGCTACCCAAGATACCTGAAAAAAATCCTCAGACACCCACTTCACATCATACTACTCTTTAGTCTTGCAGGGAGCAGATGCATTTGATTATAGAGACCATGAGTTTCTCATGACAGCATTCATGAATAAATTCAATCGTAATTTGATGGGCGCTCATATGTGAGATGTTGGAATAAACACGATTCCTGTCTTACTTTGTGATTCTTTTTGTCTAGGACCCACGGATCTCAGCATGAAGCGGCAGCTGGCGACTGGCTCAGGATCCTCCAGCAGTTCAAACTCCAGACCTCAGCTGAGTCCAACAGAAATCAACGCTGTGAGACAGCTTGTCGCAGGGTATCGAGAATCGGCTGCATTTTTATTGCGCTCTGCAGATGAACTGGAAAATCTCATTTTACAACAGAACTGAAGCAAACGATGCCCATATCCACTGAGTTCTAAGTTTGCAGTTTCCACTAATGACACTTGATTTCCCAGCAGAGATGCTCCTGGTCTTGCTGCACAATCTTTGAAGAGAAACACTTCCATCCTGCCACGTAGTCCTCGGTCCACCATACACTCGTGTGTTAAGAAGCTTCAGAGGAACTTGGACCTTGAAGTACTAGAGATGCTTAAATGTGCCCAGCCAGTTGCTTTCTGTTTTAGTGTGTCAACAAAAATATCATAAGCAATTTTTTAAAAGGCTGCATATTCTTAATTCAAGGATAAAAATGAAGAAGCTTGTGGTATATATGAAAAATAGCTCAAGATCCAACTGAGATATTAGTGGAGTTTTCTACTGACTTATTGGACTGGAAGCTGAAGTATCTGGAAAAAGAAAGCCAAATTTCTTGTTGCTACAGGATATGACAACAATGAAAAGGATCTTGTATTTTAAAAGAAAAAAATGTAATTTTTATAAAAAGAATACTTGTTTTTCATTCAAAATGGTCATTTTTACTTTGGTAACTTTTTCATAGGTCCTAAAAGAAAACTGTTTTTTGAGAAACTACTGTAAGTACCCTTCCCACATCCCTTTTGCCTTCTACTCTTTCCAAATTCTTTCTATATATATATAAAAGAAAAACACTCAATGCTGGAAAAAAGCCCTTTGCCTACGTTCTGTAAGCCGTCCCGTCAGGAACTACTTCCAAGAGATGCCTACATTTCTGTACTTATGCCAGTCTCAAAACACCCACGCGACACGGCAGCTTACCACAGCAGTTTTCACCCCAGAATTTTCTAAATGTTATAAAACAAAGCGAAAGCCGGCTCATTGTGCTTTCATTAGAGATGCTCGCCCTGGGGCAGGGGGGCGGGGAGCTGCGCCGCTCGCCCTCCTTGAGCAGCTCACCCTGGTGGCATGGCTCTCACAAGTCACCCTCCAGAGCAGCGACTGGATGGAGATGACTGAATGTTATGAGGTTGCAGGTGACAATCCTAAACTTTGCACTCTCGTGTTAACTTTTCATTTCTTTTGGAAATAGTTTCCAGAAAAGGCTGTTATAGCTCCTGATACGATTTGTGTAATTTAGATTTTTTTGTGTGCTAAAATTGAGGAGCCTCAGCAGACAGAGCTGTACCTTAGAATGAACTGCCCCCCCCCCGGTCCCCGAAGCTCTGCCCTTTTTTCTCCGTTTCTAGTGTTAGATGCACACTGAGTGGTGGTTTCTGTGCACTGAAGCAAGCCTATTTTTAAAATATTTAAGGAGAAGTACTTTTAGTTCATGCTTGTACTATTTTCCTTTCTGTTGTTTAGCTTTGGTTGAATTATGAATTCTTTGTGCATTCTTGAATTTGCCTTATTTTATGTAAAATGTGTGTCATTCGGTTTTTGACAATGGGTTGAAGGCATCGGTGGTGTTCCTTTCCTACTTGTTACATACAGTTTTTCAAGTGCTGACTGTGATTGTGACCGGGTAATGTGCACTTTTTCTTGTAACTGTGGACATTGCTATGCTTTTTTTCTTCTAGTGTTTCTAGAATTATTGTTCCTTACAGTTACATAAACAAAACAAAAAACAAAAAAAGAAATTTTGTGATACTGTTGGTGAATATAATGTGAAAATCTTATTGAAATATGAGTATTTTGGAAATACATAGATGCACAAACATCTTTTAAAGGTGTGAATTTAGAGTTTGCTTATTTAATGAAAATTTTAAAAAATGAGGGCTGGTATAATTTTCTCTGTTTTTGTTTGGTTTAATAAACAGAATTCTGTGTTAAAACAATGATTCTGAAATCTTGTAAAGTCCATTTTGTTTTTTGTGGTGCTAAGGGTGAACCCCAGAGCTCTGGATGTGGCAGGTGAGTACTCTAACCCTGGACAGTTCTAAGGGTGAAGCCCGGAGCTCTGGACGTGGCAGGCAGGTAATGGGGTGTTTTTGGCTGCCGATAAATTTTAGTACTTCATTTTTGGCAATTTCTATTTAAAATATGAAATGCAGTCTTGTGCCTACATTTGAAAAACATAATATTCAAAATGTTCTTTCCCTGAATATCCCAAAGCTGACACACTCAGACTAATAAAAACTTCATTTGGAGAAGTGAAGTGAACCAGCAAGGTGAGGCTCCTACATACGAGTCTTGAAATCTACTCGAAAGATGAATTGTTCACGCTAGTCTTTAGTTTTTCAAACATGATCTAACTCTGTAAGCCTCCCTGATGGTTGAGTGCTCCAGGACTGGGGGGTGGCTCAGTGCATACCGGAAAATGTTCTGAAAGCATGAAGACATGAGTTCAGATTCCTAGCCCCAGCATACAAAACCAGGTAGGGCCACAAGCATTGATAATCCCACTGCCGGGAGCACCGGCCAGCCAATCTAGCCAACCAGTGATTTCCAAATTTAGTGAGAGATTCTGCCTCAAAAGAATAAGGTAAAGAGAAACGAGGAAGACACCCATTGTTGCCCTGTGACATCATTCAGAAACCGGCACTCAGGATTGAATTCGGTATAAATTGAATTTGGCAAATACAATGCTGAGTTCCAGACAGTCACACTATTCTCTGTCTGACTTACCTGCCATTATCACTTCCATGGCTGCTCTCAAAGAACTCAAACCCTCAGTGTCTTCTGCATGTGTCTGCACAAATAGGGCACCATGTTCCCCTCATTTCTTTAAGGAGGTGGAAATGAACTAACAGTCTTCTTTCTTTTTTGCCTTTGACTTATACCTGTGAGGCAGCCTGGTCTCTAATTGGGCAGGTAAAAAGATTCAACAGGTGCAACCATACCTGAGGAACTGAGTTTGATCCCAAGAACACATAGAGTGGAAGGAGAGAGCTTGTGGAGGTCCTTTGACCTCCACATGTGTGTTGTGTACACACACACACACACACACAGAGAGAGAGAGAGAGAGAGAGAGAGAGAGTATTGCTTAAATACTCTTGATGAGAAAGCACATCTTGAAATAGCTGCAGCGAGCATACAAACATGAGTGTTCACTGAAACTTCATGAATTCTGTAGCTCATGTATCAACATGGGTAGAGCAAGCATCAGACTGAGTGATGGCCAACATGCACTGGGTTCCCACACAAAGAAATCCATCTCATTCCCTGTACTTGTCACAGTGACCTTGGGTGAAGCGTTAGTCTAATAATTACTTGTTGATAAAAATTCAGTAGTCGAATATCAGAATAAGAACCTGAAGGAGCAGAGAAGCAGAGAAGCCACCAATCCTCTCCTACTTGCTCCATTTCTTCCTCCAAGGGGTCCAAGATTCCATCCCATCACCCCCACCCCGCCTTACTACTCCCTGTCCTATCTCTCCTCAGTCCACAAAACCTCTGGGTTAATTTTGGTCAGCTAGCAGTTAGCTCTGCCCTCTGACTCCATGCAAGCCTTAGTTGTCAGAACATGATCAAAACATCACACAACACTTGGAGACGTGCACAGTCCATCACCATTTTATATAGTAGTTTAAAAATGACATGTCTTGCCAAGAGGGCAACCCGAGAACTGAAGCCAGCATTTGACCCAGTCACTTCTGAAGGTGGCCTTCACTATAGGCATAGATAAAAGAATCATAAATCAATGGCATGGACCACTATAGGTGGCTATGCTGTCCCCTGCTACTGCCAAGTACTAAATAATTCCATTTTGCACTGCACCTTAGAACCAGGTGTCCATATTAAATATTAACAGTTTCATTTTTATAGATGAATTACAGTTACCTGTTAAACAATTTGGTGGAACACTTCTATTATTGTTGAATTTCCCTTAAGTGATAACTTCTAAAAACATAAAAAGCTGCAGCAAAACCGATAGAGGGAGAGATGACTCCAACATTAAGAACCCTAGTTTCTTGTTCGTCCAGAGGACATGGGTTCTATTCCCAACATTCACACTGCAGCTAATAACCATCTGTTTCTCCAGTTCGAGGGGATCCAGTGGCCGCTTTTAACTTCTGTAGACACCAAGCATGCATCTGATACCAGACATACAGTGACACAAAACACCTATGCACACAAAACTAAAAGCAAGCGAACAAACAGACAAAAAACATTTAAAAGAAAAATTGACCACTAATGGCAATCAAATACACATAGCATGTCAGAGTGAAGTTCCAAAATAAGTGGGCTTTTTTCAAATGTTTGTTTGTTTGTATTTAGGACAGAATTTCACCTTCATCTAGGGATCCTCCTCCTGAGTGCTGAGAAACCAGATGTGTACCACTACAATGGCCCTAATTTGAATGTTGAACATTACAAAAAAATGATTCAAAGGGACCATCCATATGAAACCACAAAAGGGAGCCTTGTTATGCATCCTGATAGCCATGGATGCATGTATCATCTAAAGATGAATATTTCTCAAAATATTTTCTAACTTTATATGGCCAGTGTTTCAAGTTTAGTTTATATTGAGAACACCTGGCAATAAAGCAGGAGGGCAGAAACACATTGCCCATCTTTTCAATGTTTGTGGAAGGCCAAATTTGCTAGAAAACACTGGCTAACCTATGGAATGTCACCATATTGATACCAGTTCTCCTTAAAATTTGGGTCTTTCCTCTTGAGAGGACATGAGAGACTCCACTTTCTTCCCACTCCAGCTTCTGGGCTTTTTTCTTTTTCTTTTTAAATTCGTTAGATTTTTTTAAAAAAATACCAATCCAAGTTCCCACTCCCTTCCCTCCTTCCATTCTCTCCACACACCCTCCCACCCCACCCCCATCCGATCCTCAGAGAGGGTAAGGCACACTGCCCTGTGGAAGGGCCAAGGCCCTCCCTACTATCTAGGCTGAGCAAGGTATCCATCCAAAGAGAAAAGAATCCCATAAAGCCATTACAGGCAGTAGGGATAAATTCTAGTGCCCCTCAATCTGCCCCAGCCATGCAACTGTCAACCACATTCAGAGGGACTAGTTTGGTCCTGTGCTTGTTCCTTCCCAGTCCAACTGGAGTTGGTGAGCTCCCATTAGCTCAGGTAGACTGTTTCAGTGGGTGAACCCATCATAGTCTTGACCTCTTTGCTCATATTCTCATTCCTCCCACTCTTCAACTGGACTTTGGGAGCTCAGTCCAGTGTTCTGATGTGGGTCTCTGTCTCTGCCTCCATCAGTTGCTGGATGAAGGTTCTATGGTGATATTTAAGATATTCATCAGTCTGACTACAGGGCAAGTCAAGATTGGGCCCCCTCTCCTCTATTGCCCAGGGTCCTAGTTGGGGTCATCCTTGTGGGTTCCTGGGACTTTCTCTAGTGCCAGGTTTCTGCCAACCCTATAACGGCTTCCTCAACCAAGATATCTCTCTCCTTGCTCTCATCTCTGTCCTTCCTCCAACCAAAGAATAGATAAAGAAAATGTGGCACACTTACACATTAGAGTACTATTCAGTGGTTAAAAAAAAAATGACATCTTGAATTTTGCATGCAAATGGATGGAATTAGAAAACACTATCCTGAGTGAGGTAACCCAGACCCAAAGAGATGAATATGGCATGTACTCACTCATAAGTGGACACTAGCTATACACAAAGGACATTGAGCATATAGCTCATGATCCTAGGGAAGCTAGGTAATAAGGTGAACCCAAAGAAAAACACTTATAGATCCACCTGGAAATTGGAAACAGACAAGATCGCCTGACGAAATTGGGAGTATGGGGGTTGGGGGAAAAGGGAGGGTTGAAGGGGAAAAGGAGGGAAGACGGGGAGGGTTGAGGAGAACTAATTTTTTTTAACTTTTTGATCTTTTTCTCCTGCCATGAGGTAGAGTCTTGTGTGGATCAGGCAACCCTCAAACTCACTAGATAACTGAGAATGACCCTGAATATTTTGTCCTCCACTTTCCGTGAACCTAAGGTGCTTCCTGCATGCTTGGTAAGCCTCCTGCTACCTATGGTAGAACCTCAGCTCTCTGCTACCTCTGGCACAACCTCAACTCTCGAGTCCAAGTTTTACAGGTCGCCTGCATGCTTTGATTGATCCTGTCTACATCCTTAATACCAGAACCACAGAAGGTCAGAACTTCAACTTCTGACCTTTACTCCTTTTTCTAAAACATTTATGGATTCTTCTGGGTATACCATGTACACCTGGGCAACATAAGATACTCTCTTTATATCAAGGTCAGATAATTAGCAATCTTAATTCAACATACAAATTTAATTCCATCATTTGACATGGAATAAAATGTCTATGAGCTCTCATTAGAATGTGGGCTTCTATAGGGGCTCCATCTTTCTACCTCTGTAGCATTCTGATTTAATTTCCTTTTTTCTGTTAAATACATCCCAGGACCCATTGTATTTATTCCTTAGTTGCAGGAAAGATATAATTCAGCAGTATATCTTTACAAACCATACTCTTTCTCTTTTGAATAGAGTATTTTCTTATAGAGCTCATTAAAGAAATTATTCTAGTGCTTGCTTCAGCAGTACATATACTAAAATTGGAACAATCCAGAGAAGATTAGCATGGCCCTGTGCAAGGATGACACACAAATTCGTGAAGCATTAGCTGGGCGATGATGGCGCACGCCTTTAATCCCAGCACTGGGGAGGCAGAGGCAGGCGGATCTCCGTGAGTTCAAGGCCAGCCTGGTCTACAATAGCTAGTTCCAGGACAGGCTCCAAAGCCACAGAGAAACCCTGTCTCAAAAAAAATTATTCCAGAATTTGTCATTCCAGTTAGAGACAACAAACAAATGTGGCAAACACTACAGATAAACATTTCAATGGAAATTAAGCAGGAACATCTGATAGAATCCTTCACACTGATTTCTTAGAAGGTCTTTCCACCCAGGCAATTCTCTGGCACCTACTCATGGGTCTTAACTCATTGGCCAGTGGGTTACACGGGATTCCAAAGCTCATATAAATCCTGATAGCGATACAACTTCATCCATAGTACTTCTAATAATAAGTATCAATGGTGTCCAATTGACTTTGAACAATTAAATTATATTTAACATTTGATAAGATTAGAGCTAGTACTTTGGCCATAATCCATCTACAGAATTTAGAACAGTCGTTGGTGCTTAAAACACTTAAAGTTTGTTGCTTCTACTTCCTCTCTGGATCCGCTGTGTCTGGCCCCTCTATAAAAGTTGCATTTCTTCTAATTTATTATTTCCCCGTATCCAAAGACCATCAGCAGAAAGATGATATCAAGATTAATAATGATCTTCTTAATTTTATGAGAAAGAATATAAAGTACAGAATGTTGAGAATACATGTTATTGCTTAAAGAATGGGATTCACAAAAGTTTTATTCCTGAAAAATCTTGAATTCTTATAGTACTTTTTGTACTGCGGTGGCTAGGCCAAGCAGTCAAGAGAATTCCTTGCCCTTATTCATTGCACTCCTGCAGTGGCAGCCAGTCCTGACGGGTGAACACGCCACAGAGTTTATCTTAGTTCCTCTGATATAGGCAATTCAGAAGTCTACCATGAAGCCAATCATGAGAACTACATGAGCCACTTAACTCATTTGCATTTTAATCTGTTTACTGCATATTCTGTTCACTTACTATATTGTGGATATTGAATTCTGATATAGAAAAGTTAATGTTCCTGTACAAAGAGTCAGCGTCTACTAGAAGAGAGAAATATAGGTAATATTGATACAAAACTCAGTGCACTAATTTCACATGCAATGGCAGATGAGGCCCCAGACAAGGTAAAGTTGGATCTTGAAGATCTGGGATAGGGGCAGAAGAGAACGAATCACAAAGATAGAATACCTGTTCAGAATACCTGGCAACCATTTCAAGTGTCATTTGAAAGGACAAGAGAAGCCAGGAAGATGTATCAATGCAGGATGCTCCAGCTACAGGAGAGAGTAGCAGAAGGGCAGGGAAAGTGTGGAGAGGTACCATCTGCATCTCAACCCCAGCAGCTTGTTGCTACAGGGCTAAAGACTGCAAAGAGATTCCCAGAGACAAGTAAGATGCCAGTTAGAGCCAAGACTTGAAATGACCTCATGAGCCAGACTGTGTCTGTAGAGCACAGATATATTTTAAGTAGTCAAGTAGTGAAAGCAAGTTGGCTCCCTGTAGTCTGCTTGCACGATGCATCAGAGCAGACGATTAGTTGAATCCTGGGACGACCTTTCCATCACCAGAAGTAAGTGCCAAGAAGAAGAGAAAGATTAGTGGGCTTTGAATAGGCAGCACACTACAAAGGCAGGTCTTGCTTCTTTCTGACATTCAGATACCTATGTGCCATTGATAAATAAGAGCTGGGCCTAGAGAGATGGCTCAGTGGTTAAGAGTCTGTACTGCCCTTTCAGAGGACCCGAGTTCAGTTCCCAGCATCCATATCAGGCCACCTACAACTAACGTTATTTCCAGTTCCTGGGGATCCAATACCACCTTCTGGCCTCTGCAGTTACCTGCACATATGTGGAGTCCATAAACTAATATAGACGTACACTCACACACATAAAAATAATAATTTTTTTTCTGAGAGCTACCATAACTTTTCCTTCAGAAATAGATTCTAGGAAAGTAAGGAAGTCAAAAGAAATTTCTAAAACAAATCAAAACAAAAAAATCCCACTACCAATTTCCTTGTTTTGAGAAAGGAAGAATAAAAGGACAGATGAGTTGCCTGAGATAACTTACCCACCACCTTTCAAAAATCTTACACATCACCCTTGCTGTGATGATTCAGAAAGAAACCCTTCTCAGGACTTGCCATCTTCTGCATTCTCCAGTGCACAGAATGGCTAAAGACAGGCAGATCATGACAGCCAAAGCAAAATTTCTCCAGTCTTAAACGCAGACTTCGCTAAGCATTGAGGGCCCCCTCTTTCTCCTTCTACAAGGAGGACTCACCTCCAACCACTGACCAACATGCGCATGATCTGCTTCTTTTTCATAAACCTGAGATTAATATTTATTACATGTACATAACAACAGGGTTCAAGATGATGCTTCTGTAGCTGCATACAGCAAACCTGATCAAATACGTATAGAGTGTATCCACCTTACACTCCTGCCAACAGCTATTAATAGTTCATAGTCATGTAAACCTCTTTCAGTTTTTGCGTGCTAGAGAGAATATATGGCACTTTTATTTCTGTAACTGGTCTATTTTAATTAAATTCACATTCCCCAGTGCCATCCATTTCCCTACAACTAATAGGATTTCATTAACACAGAATAATACCTCATTGCATGCACACACCCCCAGCTTGCTATCTGGGACCCAGACATTTACCTATTATGAGCAGTGCTGTAATAAATATGAACATACAGGTATATCTTTGGTGTGCTCATTTAACCTTATTTGAATATGTACTCAAAAGTGAGATAGCTGGGTCATAAGATGGTTCTATTTTAATTTTTTAAGGAACTTCTTAACGGTTTCATAGAGGTTGCATAAATCTGCATTCCACCAACAGTATACAGGTCCCTCTCCTCCACACCGTCACCAACTTTTGTTTTCTTTTATGGATGTCATTCTAGTTGGAATGTGGCAATTTTTGATTGCTTACTGATTGTCTCTCTTACTTTCCCTTTAAATTTTGAACAGCATACTGCTCAGAAGACTAGGAGAAATGAAGTGAGCCATGCTGACAAGTCAAAAGCAGTTTTGATAAGCAGGGCAGCACAAACCTGCAGTTTCAGCACTGGCAAGACCGAGGCAGGAGGATCACAAGTTTGAAGGCAACCTGTGCTATATAGTAAGACTGTCTCCAAACAACTATGGAAAGTAAAGTTTCTGAGACTCTTGCTAGAGAGTTGGATATTGATAAGTCTAAAAACAAATTGCTTACCCGTACATAAGAACTGCATCCCTCACTCAGTAGCATGAGGTCTCCAGCTCTGTTCACTGTAAGATGTTAATCTTACAAGAAAGCAGCCACAGCCCACTGATCTATCTCAGTGGGAACAGCCCTAAGTCCCCACTCTGCTCTCCAGCAAAACACCAAGAAATGAAGTGCAAACACTGACTCAGTAGTTTCTCCTCAGGACTCTGCAAGGGTGAGCCACTTGCTTGGCATTGAGCCTGTAACCTTATAATGTGTGTTCCTGGTTTGTACTATTTAGTCTTCAAGTGGAGAATCCTCACTCACTCTGGGCTTCTGTCACAAGATGTAGCAATGGAGTGTGTGGTGTGTGTGCCACATGTGGTCTGTGAATCTATAAGGGTTAAATCAACAATCTGACAGGATCTACGTCACATATGAGAAAAGCTTCCAAGCATGCCTGTGGAGTTATCAGAAGGAGATTAGTATCCAGGCATGCCTTTGGGGGCATTCTTGATGGGGATTACTTAGATAGCAAGACCTGCTTTAACTGTGGACAGCGCCATTCCCCAGGTTGGACTTTTGGAGTGAACAAAAAAGATGGCAAGCCGAGCTCAGCATTCATCTTCTTCTGATTCCTGACTTTGAAGATATGTGACTAGCCATCTCAAGCTCTTCCCACCAAGACTTGCAGATGAGATGGATTGTGAGACAGAATAAATGTCCCCCTCAGAAGTTGACTGTCCAGGATTTCATCATAGCAACGGGACAGGAACTGAATACAGTGCTCCATGCAGGGAGCAGAGCAGCGCTGAACCTTAGACCAGCAGGAATTTGACTGTGCTTTGGTACCCAACCTTGTGCAATTATTCTCCTTCTGCTCATTAGTATGCAGCTGGCCTATAGATATTGCAAACAGCAAAGGTCAAATTATGATTTTTACATAAGATCTTTGGACTAACAAGTCATCTTCCTGGCTGGTGCTTTCAAAACCAGGCATATATAGGATTTCTTTCTCAAATAAATTTTCCCCCCATGAATTTAATTGGTGTGTCCTTTTTTTTTTTCCCAAAGCCAATTTTATGAAGAGAATCTTTTCTGTCTATGCTCACGGCAACTAGGTGGGTTTGCTGCTGCGGAGCCCTCAGGCCAAGGACTTTTAGTAACTCACCCTTCATCTCAGAACCCAGAAGTAGGGGTGGCAAAGAAGCTCAGCCATGGAAGAGGGGATGGGGTGTTTCCCAGATCCTTTGTCCATGCTGGATGAGTCTGAAATCCATAAGGAACAGAGCAACAGCTGGAAGAGGGCAAGACCTTTGTAAGACTGGGACTTAGCCACCTCTAAAGGGAAGGCTGTGCACAAGGGCAGCAGACTCAATGGCCTGTCCTGCCAACCTGCAGCATTTTCTTCTCATTAATCTTAACACTGACTGGTGTGGTGACAGGAAAGGCCAGCTCTGCTGACATTTTCAAGGCATCCTAAACACACAGACAGTAATGGATGCCGGGGAAGCAGAGCCCAGCTTGTCTTAGAGAGCCAATATGACTCTCTTTCATCTCCTCCTTTGCTGCCCTGCCAAGCACCTTCGCAGACCTCCCTGAATATCAAGCAGGCTACAAGGGGCTGAGGACGTGTTGGTATACATAGCAAGTAAGTGCAGCTCATCATATTCATGTTTAAAGAAATGCAAGTTTTAATGGATAATTTTGAGAGCTCTGTGGTTAGAAGCAGAGTCACCTTCTTCCATCTATTTAAGCTATGCATACCAAAGACAGTTATTTTAGATGGTTTATGAAACTCAGGCTCACAAGTCTAGCACTATTAATTGTTTCAATCAAGATAAGAAATGGGCTCTTTGAAACCTAAGCCCTATGTTTTCTTTCTTATAAAAATTTTGGTTTTTATTTGTAAATCATCTTAAAATGACCAGTAAAGATTGTATATTTATATTGTACAAGGCAACACTTTGATAAATGTGTATATTGTGAAATGGCTGAAACAAGAAATTTACCAAATATATTACTTCACCTTATTTATTTCTGTGCAGAGAAAACTTAAAACCAATCAACTGTCATAATACCTCTTTATGAATTTTTAAAATTTTTGTCATGAGGTAAGTATATAACGTGTTAGATATCATGTAACATCTTCAAACCAAGCATATTTTGGTGATGCTTCCCCCCCCACACACACACACAACCTCCCCTACATCCCTGCTACTCCATCTCACTTGCATCCTCTGCACACGCCCTGGTCTTTTTTACTCCTTCATGCCCAGTGCATCCTTTTTGCCACCCCCAACCTTTCTCATCATCTGCCACTGCCTTGTCTTGGTCTTCTTCACCCACACTTGCACATGCTTGTGTATAAACCTGAAGACATTATAGACTAGGATGCACAGATGAGGGAGAATGTCTGTGTTCTGTCTTTCTGGGTTGCCCTGGTATTTCACACTGATTTTTCATTAGCTGTTCCTCTGTGTTACAACGAATTCTCTGTTTCTGAACTGATTGCAGTACCACGCCTCTGACATATGAGCAAGGAGAAGGCATCTAAAGCAGACTATCGTGTGGTTTCCCTCCTTCCTTTGCTTGTAGATTTGAGGGTTAGTTTTTCCCTTTTCATACTAAAAATTCATTTAAAAAGTTGTTCAACCAGAATGTATTAAACGCCTCCAACCTGCGGAAGCCCTGGTGCTCTGAGATCAGAGGTAGGAGATTTAGATAAAGTGGGAACTAATGTGTGCTTGGGGAGGATGTGGAACGCACTGGGGAGAATGCTGGCACCAGGCTCTCTGCTCACAGTCACTGGCCTAGATCTGTTTGACCATGTGTAAAATGAGAGCAAGAGCTTTTCTCAAACAGAATCATGGCAGGCCATGTGAAAAATGGAGGCTCCAAAATGCCCAGAACAAAATGTAGAGCCGGGAAAGCTACTCTTCCGCATTTCCACACGAATCTCTCAGTCGTTTTAATTTTTGAAAATAACAGTTCCTCCCAGACATAAATAACCAAGTGAAGGTTAAGAACACAAGAGTTTGCCCCAGATTTGCGGGGAGAGATGGTGTGCTGTCCTGTCCTTCTAAGAAGCAAACTGACATTCACAGTGGGGGATGAGGCTCAGAGGGTAGAGCATTGGCCCAGTGTGCTTAGAGCCCTCCCGTGGAGCCCCAGAACCAAATCAACTAGACACAATGGTTTATAGCTTTAATCCTAGAACTCAGGTAGTAGGGACAGGAAGATCAGAAGTCCAAGGTCATTTTCAGCTTCGTGGAGAGCTCCAGCCCAGCTCCAGCCACATGAGCCCATATTAAAGGACCATCCTAGACAGCCTCGAGTTTACTTACATGAGATTCCTACTGGGACTCCATGAACACCGAAACAACAAGAGGACACTAAAACATTTACACCTTGATCCAGATTTATTTTTTTAACTCATTTGCTCACTTTGTTTGTAAACATTTAACAATTGGGTAAGAGTGATATTTGAAAAATATGTGTTTTAAAATCTCCATTCCCATTTGTATCCTCTGTATTTAGTTTTATTTTCAGTTTTAAGAACTGTCCAGAAGAGGGCTGAGCCACCTCCTTCTTGATCACAGCAGGCAGCATTTCAGCCTTGTGGCCTTCACCCTCCCTGCTTTGCTGTTGCATTGCTTCCATGTCCTTTCTAGTCATTTGCTCGATCAGCCCCCAGTCTGGCCCATTTATAGAGAAATATTGCCGGTACCTAACCCATATGAAGTTCTGGGACCTGAAGGCTTTTTTGTTTGCTAGTTTTCAGTCCTGTCTTAGGAACAAAGGTCCACGTGTTGCTACTACCCCAGCATTACATATGAGGAAACTGAGACAGGAGCAGTGTGATAACCTGTCAGCATTCCTGAGCATCTCACACACCCTCCGTGTAAGTGTAGGAGCCAGCCATGATAAGCTAAATATGAACGGATCACCCAAATGAAGTTCTTTACTTCCAACCATTATCACCTGCCAAAGTAGGACTCAGCCATCAATAAATTTAATAGAGGCCTGAGTCTCAGTAGTTTACCCTGAAGCAATACCTGGTTGCAGGAAGAACCACAAACTGAGATTATCTGAGCACCAAAAACAGACCATCCAAAGAAATTCCAACTGCTGTAGATAGGATCACCTGCCAGCCAATCAGGGGTCCTGAACCTCAGAAACCCCTCACCCCCACCTTTACTACTATAAAAACCCAACTCTGACTGAGCTCAGGGCTCTCTGTTTATTCCAATACATTGGAAATACGGAGAGATCAAGTTTGCAAACTTGCATAAAATAAAGGCTCTTTTGCTTTTACATATGGGACTCAGTCTCATTGTTGGCTTTTGGGGGACATTGCAGATTTGGGCATAACAGTAAGGTCTCGGTTCTCACATCTTTCTGGTAATATAAAGGAGGTAATGTCATCTTCATTTAACACATGAGATTTAACACAAAAAGAAAAATTAGCTTTTTCAGCAATGCTTTCTGTAAAGTTGGCTGACTTAGTTCTGTAACTTCCCGCACCAGTGAACCAACGTAAGATTTACACCAAGCCTTGCTTTCCGATCAGAAAATAAAACCATCTCAGTATGAACACACATATATGCCAGGTTCCTAGTCTGTTTTGTCTAACTTTGAAAGTCGTGCTGTGGGTTCTGCAAAGACATGGTTTCCCTAACCATACCGCTGTGTTTCTCAGGAAATGTGAGTTTTGAGTACTTTCAAATTTTATTTTCTACTTTGAACATTAGACACAAGGAGCAGAAGAAAAACAAGAATGCCATTTTCAGTGTGAGGATATTTCCACTTCTTCCTGAGACTGACCACACACTCCTGCTTCTCCAGACAGGAGAAAAGCTTCACCTTCAGTCACAGCAGGCCCAAAGCTGACCTCTAAGGCCTCCTGACGTGAGACAACCCCTCCCTCCAGGAGCTCCCCGTGGGTCTGGGGGCCTCTTCCCTTCCCTCTGATACCACCTGTGTGCTTTCCCAAGTAGCCAGCTGACCAGTTAAGGTGATGGAAGGTATCTCCACAGTGGCCACCTTGAACACAGAGACAGCTAAAGACAGAAGCCAATCTCTTTGCTTCCCCTTCAGAAAAAGAAGCCTAGGTCACAACTTTATACTCATCCATGTCTCCCAGATACAACAGAACACTTTTTACAAACTTCTTATCTGCCTGTATTTATTGACCAGAGTTAAGACCCCATAATGATATTTTCACTTGGTCATACTCTTTCCTGTTCCCTCTCCCTTTCTTATGGATAACCCCTACCCTATCCTGAAATAGCCCTTCCTTTACAGCATGTCATATGCAAGTATTTATATTTATATATGAATGTACCTGTATAATGTTATGCCCAAATCCACGAAGTTTCCCAAAAGTCAAAAATGAGACCGAGTCCCATTTGTAAAAGCACAAGAGCCTTTATTTTATGCAAGTTTGCAAACACTATCTTGCCACATGTCCAACATATTGGAATAAACAGAGAGCCCTATGTAATGGTTGTTCTGTGACTATTTGTCTTCTGTCTTTTTTGGAGGAAATAGAGTGCTGCTGCTAGGAGCCAACATGTCTCTTTTTGTTATGAAAAGTTTTTAATGATTAAATATCTAAATGTCACATTCCCCAGATCTCTGAGCAGTTGAGGGCTGTTTATTAGGTGTAACTACAGTATAGAATCTGCCTGGAGGGACAACCATTACACCCTGAGCTCAGTCAGAATAGGGTTTTTATAGTAGTAAAGGTGGGGGTGATGGGTTTCTGATGTTCAGGACCCCTGATTGGCTGACATTTGTCTAGGGATGTCCTGGTGAGTGTGTGCTGGCAGATGATCCTACAAGCAGTTGGAATGTTAGGCATTTTCTTTGGATGGTCTGTTCTTGGGTGGTACTCAGGTAATCTCTGTTTGTTGTTCTTCCTACAGGGTAAACTACTGAGACTCAGGCCTCTATTAAATTGATCCATGGGTGAGTCCTACTCTGGCAGGTGATAATGGTTGGTAAAGAACTTCATTTGGGTGATTTGTTCATATTTAGCTTATCATGGCTGGCTCCAATATTTTCCCCTTCACAAGTACTTGATGATAGGACACAATCTTGGGTCCTGCTTGCCCTGGTTTTAAGGAGGCATGGAACTATTAAATTAATAAATCCATTAATTGGCAACTCTGGAGGTATTTTTCTAGTATATCAACAGTCACTATAGTCACTCATGCCAGGGAGTTCCCCCTTGTCTCAGCCTTTCAACCTATTTTGGGCAGGGAGCATAGAACAACGTGTTCCTTCCTGCAACTACTTCAAGCTGCCATTGGGGCATTGTTATCTGGGCCCAAGCAGGTTGAAAGGCTAGCCAAAGGTAGGGAGGAAATTCAGGTAATGGGGCACTCATCAGACTCCGTTGAAGGGACAGGGAGTGTTCATATCAGCTTGACTGGTCCACATCAGCTTGCAGGAAGTTCTGGGATTGCCATCATTCAGAACAGGTTATAATCAGCAACAGATGCTTAGATGCGTCTGCCAGCCAAGTGGAAGCCTACTGAGATAAGTTTAAATTGGAAACAGAAATTAAAATTTATTTACTTAAAGAGAAACCCATATCATTGAGAAAGAGCAGACAACGGGTATCTGTAAACAGGAGGTATAGACTCACACCTTTGAATCTGAGCTAACAAGTTAGCTATAGCTTTGTGGAAGAATCTGGATACCTTTTGCTGCTAAACTGACATTATAGCTGCCCTAGCCATTAATACTATCAGAGATCTCAGAAGGATAAATAAAGTATATCTGAGTACAGACCAAATAGTTTTTGACTCTATTAAAATTGACAGGGACCAGAGTCCATTCACAGTTAGTCATACCCAGGTCTCCATAGCATTGGAGGCAGAAAGATCCAGAATAGCAGTCTTACTGTCTCAGCCAGGCCCATAAGGTGAATATTTCTTTTTATGTGGAAGACGGACACGAAAAAGACTGACCTTATTTTGTCTAGGTAAAGTGGTACAATCAATTCTCCAAGGTTCAGCTGCTTGTCCACAGTCTGGACTGGGTCCTGGCAGCAGGTCTTGCACTGGGACATCTCAGCTAGTGGTCAGTGTCATAATCCGGGTGGAGACATCATGGTGTCTCATAATATTCTTTGGAGACCTTGGGTTACTGCTAGGATCTTGGAGTCTCTGCCTAATATAATAAGCTTTTTAATCATTATTTTAAATGCCATATTCTGCAGAACAACTTGTTATCTAGCTGTGCTGTCTCCTGCAAAGGCAAGAAACAGATTCTAGGGTAAAGTGGGAACAGAAGGGAATCTAAGAGCAAGCATTGCCCTAGGGCAAACTGAGACTCAGGCCTGCCTTCCTACTGATCTATAGAACCCATCTTGGCAGGTGTGTACCAAGTTGCCCTGGGAAAGCTGCCCTGGGCCCTACATTTTCCCTCTTCACAAGTACCAATGACAGTACTCAATCATGGGTCCTGTCTGTCCAGGGGCTCATGGGGGTGATACTGGAACCTCAATACCATCAGTTGAACAGTATTGACACATTCTTGAACAAAAGCCATCAGGTCTGTTGATAAGAAGAAGCAAAATCATTAGGGGTCTGTTAGAGCTGAAAGTGAGGTTGTTAACCAAGGAGACAGTTGAGCAAGTTTTCATACCATCCAGCTTTTGCATGCACATTTTGTTCTCTATCATTAACAAGGCCACTGAATCTCTAATTACCCCAGAGTAATTGACATAGAAACAACATTCTTTCTCCAGAAGAGGAAGTCTAAACCTCTTAGTATCAATACAAAAATTTATGACTCAGTTTATCCAAATAGCTTAAACCTAACAAAGTTTGCAAAGATAAACATATATTTTTAAGCCTGAATAGACCTTGAATAAGGAAATATGTTTTTAAACCATTAATTAATATTTTTAATGCTTTTACCTTTTAATATAATTTTTTATGTTATAGTTATTCTCCTATTACAGAATTTTTTCCATTGTTATTTTACAACTGCAGTTTTGCCTATGTTGTGAATCTCAATTTAAACATCTGACGTGCAGGTGGTCCTAGACTATCCCTGTACAACCTCCAAAAGATTGAGATTCATACGCTTGGACACTGTTCCAAGCCCTCTATCAAACTGCTGAGGTCATTGTCTTCTGCATCACAAGAGATGAACAATTCTGTTTCTGGTTAGCTTTTGGTGCTTATGGCTAGTTTAAATATTAACAATATAAAACATTTTATAGCACAGATGTCTCACAGTCTTATAAATTTATTTAATTTTTTTAAAAATTAAAATCTATTAAATATCTTTCTGCAATAATAAAGTACTTTTTTGGTCCCACCCTCGACAGCATATACATAGCCAGTCTTTTAGATCTCAGCCTGCTCCATTTCACTCTAGCTGGTACTTCTGGTGACTATCACCTGGCATTGGCATTTTTAAAATTATTAAGGGCCATAATTGCAACTGCACATTCTTTGTGAGTCTAGTCCTGCCATACATTTGTAAACCTCAACTGTTTTTTATGATCCCTTTATGTCTTTTTAACCATTATTACCTTGGTGACTCTTAAATTAACAAAGTTTAGCTGGCAGAATAAGGTACATTTTTGAGTATAAAAACATTGAGGTGTAGCTTTAATACATACATATATATGTGTGTATATATATATGTATATATATATACATATATATATATATAAAAAACCTTGTTTTTAGAAAGTGACATGAGTCATCATGTAAAAAAATCTATTCCAATCCAAAGAATCTTGGAGATTTGTAGGCCCACTCCATGTGGTCACCTTTAATCAAGATGACAGTGAAATCATATGGCATCCATTTTTTTTAACTCTAGCAAAATGGCAATTCAAAATTTATAATGGAATTATGCCTTATGTGTTTTTTTTAAATTACCCATGCATATATTTTAAGTAAATAAAACCTGGGTCTAACAAAGGAAGAGCTATAATCCAATTCTAGAGCCAGCTTTTTAATTAAAATGAAATTAATTAAAATAAATAAAATAAAATAATTTTGAAATAAAGCATATAGCAGCTTTAACATTATCTATACCAAAAAGTCATCTGAATTTCTGCTAACCCAAATTCAGTACCCAGAGCTCAGTGATAAATTTCTGAAGTCAGGCCTGTAAATGTGGCCATAGCAGTGATGGGTGGCAGAGACAGCAAAAGTAGCCAGACCATTTCTGTCTCAGCTCCATGCTTCCAAGAAAACTTACGTAAACAACCTTTTTTTTAACAAAACAAGCATATTCAGCATTTGCATGCATGAGCAACCACAGTAAACATAGTTCACATCCCATTCTGACCTTTTATAACTTTTTATATACATTTAATTCATTTTTTCTCTCTTATTCCTTCAGTCTCCTGCTTTCTCCCTGGCTTTCCAGACAACATACCAAAATCTTTCTTGCTTGTTAGACAACATAAAAACTTTTACTGAAGTCTTTCTTGTAGTTTTCCTCAGCGGCGTATGATATGTTGTATGGCTACAATATGTTAAACAAGAACAGAAACATGTATATACTAAAACAAAAAACTTTTAAATTTACATCACATAAAATCCTGTACCAGTGTGAAATATTTGAGACCAACAGTAGCTTTTTTTTCATACATTAACCAATAATAATTTGTAACTAGCCCCTATAAATGATGACAGATATTTATAACACATTGGACCTGAATGATCAAAGCAGGTCTGGTGGTGGGAAATCTGGCTATCGTGTCACAGCATAGCCATTGCAGCAACACCTATAGCCAGAGTCCTTGACCCATCAAGTCAAACCTTAGTCAGGTTTGACCAGAAGTTGAGGCATGCAGCCCCTAGGGCAGGTGGAGGGAACTCATCCACCAGCATGGGAGGGGTCAGGGTGGTATATAGCATGGGGGAAAAAGATTTTTAACCTCTCCAAGCCATAGCAATTAACCCCAGAATCTCTCTATTCAGTGCTTGAAATCCTATTGAGGTATATCTGCCCCCTACAACTATGGCTGGCAGCCTTGCTACATCAAAACAATAAGGCTGCATAGCCAGCCACCCATCCATACAAGATTGATGCCCTGCAGCCTCCTGCTTGGGTCCAAAGCTGATTCCTTTCCATGAAATGTTTAGGGTGGTGAGTAGAGGTTATTTGTCTTATCCCTTTTTAAAAAAATACACCCCTATGCTTATGGTCCTATCTCTAAAGCCCTATAAGTGACAACAATATCAAAGTCAAAGAAGTCATGATTTGAGTCTGTCCCATACCATCAGCATCAGTCTAAGTCAGGACAAAAACACAACAACACAGACACACAGGACAATGACACCAAACCAAACCAAAGACAACAGCTTCAAACTGTTTTGTGGGTGTGACCCGCCCCTCTATTGAACTGAGATGACAGCTACTCGCGTGTCTCTGAGACTGCTACCTGTGTGTCTCTACAGAAATAAGACCACTATCCATGTGTCTTACCAAAGGGAACCACTCTCTGCAGAAGGGCCCTGGGGACATCTCCTCTAGGCACCCCAACTGTGATCTTTTCACTCATCTGCAGATCATCTACAGGCACTTATGATTTCTGGGCCTGCTCACAGAAAGGTATGAGACACAGACATGAGACATGAAACAAAACACAGAAAATTTACCAGCCAGTTGAAGGATCTATGGGTGGAAGTCCCAGGGGGCTTAGGGATCCCAGACGAGCCCCCAAATCTTATGCCCAAATATGTGAAGTCCCCCATAAGCCAACAAAGAGACTGAGTCCCATATGTAAAAGCAAAAGAGCCTTTATTTTATGCAAGTTTGCAAACTCAATCTCTCCTCATGTCTAAGTATTAGAATAAACAGAGCCCTGAGCTCAGTTAGAGTTGGGTTTTTATAGTAGTAAAGGTGGGGGTGATGGGTTTCTGAGGTTCAGGACCCCTGATTGGCTGATATTTGTCTAGGGGTGTCCTGGTGAGTGTGTGTTGGCAGGTGATCCTATCTACAGTAGTTGGAATGTTAGTCATTTCCTTTGGATGGTCTTTTTTTGGGTGGTGCTCAGGTAATCTCAGTTTGTGGTTCTTCCTGCAACCAGGTAAATTACTGAGACTCAGGCCTCTATTAAATTTATTGATGGGTGAGTCCTACTCTGGCAGGTGATAATGGTTGGAAGTAAAGAACTTCATTTGGGTGATTTGTTCATATTTAGCTTATCATGGCTGGCTCCTACATATAATCCCAGTTCTTATGAGAGAAATTGTGAGATAGATCTTCCTGAGTCTGCCTTATTGTCCTAATCAATCGTGATCTCCAGTTCCATCCATTTTCCTACAAAAGACACAATTTCATTCTTTTTTATGGTTGAATAAAATCTCATAGTGTACACACAAGGCATCTTCTTTTTCCTTCCTTTGGTCTGTTGAAGGGATGTACAAGGGTTGTTACAGGGGTGTATAAGAAGATGGTGGGTGTGCGAGTGATTTCAATATTCTCCATTTGGACTCTCACACACAGTTTTCACTTTCGGATGGTAAGGTTCAAAGAGTGTCAGTTGGACGGAGCTGTGTGGTAGTTTCTGGGCATTGTCATTCCAGTTTCAGAATCTGGGCAGGATCATGGGTGAGTGGCTAAGTGGACATGACCATGTAGTTAGGTCACTATGCCAGGGTGTGCTGGTGAACTCACTCAGATGATGTTGTCAAGCAACTCAATATTCTGAGTGCTTTTAACCTAGACCAGAGCAAAGGAAAAGATGGAACCCAATGGCCATGTCTGAGGGAAAGGAACACGGCAGCCTGAGAACCTGGGATGAAGAAACGTTTTCAGCAAGCTGAGTCATACAGAATTTCTCAACCCTATGTCTCTTCATTTCCTCACCCATCTCACTCCACAGATTCTATCCTATTCCATAAAGTTTGGCTGTGCAAAAGGATGGTCCCAAGTCTCTGGTTTACAACGAGAAACAGCCAAGTGGCTTGGCAGTGTCCTCCAACAGGCCAATAGTTGTGTGCTTTCTGGCAGAACAGTAAAAGTTATTCCCTGCATTGATGGCAGCAGTTGATGATGGTTTAGTTGCAGTATACTTTAGTTCCTGAGGCTTCTATTAACACAGCAGAGCTGTTCATACAGATTCTGGAATAGAAATCATCAAATTTATGTCAGCAGATCAAATGTGACATGAAAAGCGTTTTAGTAAATAAAGTTTTAAGAGCACACAGCTGTGCTCTTTCTATGTGTTTGGTGGCTGCCTTCACTCAGAAACAATCAAACCTGAGTAATTAATACAGGGGTGTAGCAGGTTTTAGGTCTCAAAGCCTGGACTAACAGGCTAAGTAATGGAGGAGGTGCCTATTTAACTTATCAACCCAGACCTGTCCTCAGGTTCTCCTGGTATCTCTCTTTCCCTACTTGTTAAAGACCTGACTGGTTTATCCCACCCCCTCCCCTGCCCTAAACTTCTCCAGGCCAGAGACTGGGTTGCCCTTCACCCAACTTTTCTTCCCTCCATATAATCCAGCTGTTTTGGCTATGCCAATCTTTCTTCCTTCTTTCCTTCTTTTCTCCTTCCTTTCTTCCTTCTTCCTTCCTTCTTTCTTTCTTTCTTTCTTTCTCTCTTCCTGTTTGTCTGTCCTTCCTTCCTTCCTTTCTTCCTTTTGCTCTTTCTTTCTTTTACCCTGTGACTGTGGAGGCCACCCCATATATCACAGATCAGGGTCATGTTCATTCTGGACCTTTCCAGATGTCTCTGGCTATGCTTTTTCATATCTATGATAAACCTTCTACTCCACCATGCCCAGAAGCAGTTATGTGCTCCTTCTTTATTTCTTTTTTTTTCATTAACCATGAAGCTAGGTATTTTTACTTCCAGGCCTTTTGCAGAAGATGCCTGTCAACTCCCAGTTTGGAAGCTCATTTTGTTAGTGAGACATTTTTTTTTCTTGCTGTGACAAGATACCTAGCACAAACATCTTAAGGAAATTTTTGATTTTGTCTCCTGGTCTGAGGTCCATTAGTCTTTGCCCTCGATGAGACAGAATAACAGGCTTGGTGGTAGCAAGAGCTTGTGGCAGAGGCTGCATACCTCGTGGTGGGCAGAAGTGAAGAGAACATGTGCACTGTGGGCTTCTCCTTTCTATCCTTCCATTCTACCATGGAGCCACCATGCAGGATGTGCTCTTCACATTTGAGGTAAGTCTTCCCTTTGTCAATTATCTCTGGAAATGTTTCTTCTAGATGCACCAGGCATACCAGCACACTACTATGCTCCATAGGTGCTCTGCCAGCTAGAAATGCTGATGATCAAAAAGGTCATGGGCATTTGATACAGTTCCAGGACAGTCACTGTATTCTCACCTGTCCTTTCTGAGGTTCTCAGTAACTGTGAAATTGTTTCTGCCAGAATATTGAGGTTGACCAAAAAAAAAAAAAAAAAAAGTCATAGGTTGAGGAATTGACAAATCGATTGCTAGGCAGTTTAGCTACCAGAAGTCAAATACGGCTTTGGGTTTGGTTTTGTTTTGTTCTCTGAGGCCATGTCTTCTATGAGCTGTTCTAGGGACAGAGTCATCCCATCACATTCATAACAAGAATAGTTCTCAAGGTCAAACTGTGGGTCTAAAAATGTGTAAAGGCAACTTGTGTGTAATTTAGGGACTGCCTAAGGCTTGAAATGATTGTCTTACCAGATGGGTAGCCCTTCAATCTCTCCCCTCCCCCAGCAATTTTAACTATCTGAAATAATGTAAGAGGTGAATTCCCCTCTTCTCCTTTTAGGACATAAGCTCCTTGCAGGCAGAGCATTTGTTCAGCTTACTTCAGTAGCCCAGAGGTAGGAAAAGCTGCATTCTTCAAACTAAAGTCTACAATTCTACTCTGCTGGCTACTTTTATGTTAACTCATACAAGCTAGAGCCTTTTGGGAGCAGGGACTCTCATGGCTCCAAGAAATTGCCTGTCAGCAAGTCTAAAGTGCATTTTCTTAAGTAGTGATTAATTAGGTTGGGCCTAGTTCCCTGAGGTGACCACTAGGCTGGCGGTCCTGTGTCTTATAAGAAAGCAGTCCAAGCAAGCCATAGAGAAAGAGACTTTGTAAGCAGCTCCCCTCCACAGCCTCCTCATCAGCTCCTGCCTCCAGGTTCCTGACTTGAGTTTCTGCCCTGACTTCCCTGGGGAGATGGACTTTGGTGTGAGCCAAATACACCCTTTCCTCCTCTGGTTCTCCCCAGCAATAGAAACCATAACTAAGACACATTTGTATCTTTTTGTCTTAAAATATAACATCCTGATATAGGGGGGTGTGCAGCAAAAATGCCTTTGCTCGTTTAATAATAGAGGAAAATTTTCTTCCTGAACTTTGCAATCCAGAATCAAAGGTGTTCATTTTTCACAATATACTGTTTTGCGAATTGTCATGGTCTCTCTTTGGGGTGCTTAGATGGATAAATTGGGAACGACGCCCTGCAAAAGCTGTGGAAAAAGGTGGACCAAAAAAGTTTGTAATTACCACCAACACCAAATGAACAGTTTCTCAATAGGCCCTTCCAAGTGTTCATGGATTGCTACATCCTGCCCCCTACTGGTGGAGAGAACTAATGACATGCAGTGGTGAACAAAATTACCTTAGTTAAAATCTGAAACAGTATTTCTATTTCATAGAGTAAATTTCTTCCTCTAGCTGCTTCTCATCGCCCTTTTCATTTCAACTTAGGAAAAATAAATTACAACCAGGAAAATGACTGTAAGATGACGTCCAGGGAAGGTGAGGGCGGGAGGATGTCTGCAGCGCGAGTAATCCTTTATCTCTCTGAGTTTCTTTAAAACTTTTTTTTACATTTATCTACTTACACACAGACACATGAGCACACACACATAGGTCACAACACAGCTTTTAAAGGTGGGGTCCTCCTCTCCTCCAACCATTCAGGCCCTGGGATTAAACACAGGGCATCAGACTTGGTGGCACTCACCTCCCACCACACACCACGTGCCATCTTGCTTCCCTGTTAATCAATTTTTAAAAATGTGAGTTTAAAATAATTAGCTCTCTAAGTTCCCAGGACCTGATATTCTCTCAAATAATGCTACTGTAGAGAATAAACTGTCCCTCTGAAAATTAAACTAGTGAAAGTTACAAGCAATACTTTCATTTCATTTTTATATTAATTTATTTTGACTTGATTTATCTTAGTTCTTAACTCATGCAGTAAACCCCAGGTATAATGTGTAAACATTGAAAGGACTCTAGCGAGCCTGAATATGGCAAACAGGGCTCTGGAAGGCCTTGCCCTTCCCTCATTCCCTCTGTCTTGCTAAAAAAAAAATAAAATAAATTTAAAAAATTATATTACATTCCTAAAGCTAGTCAATCAGGTCCATTCCCTTATTTTGCCACTTCCTCCTTCTGAGGCTGACGACAAAAAGGTTCAGTTATCAAAATATTCAAGTGTAGCAATTAAAAGCCCCTTTTTGGCTGCCCTAATTAACCTGTCCAATCAAAATGAAACTCCTAAAGTTTACATAGGATTTCCACTTTTACCTTTATAAGCTGCCATTGTGGTATGGGCCACATCTGGCTCCTCTCTATCAAGAGGCAGTCATTTGTCATTTTGGGACAAATACCCTTCCCCCTGGCCTCCTTTCCCCTTTTCACTCACCCTCTATCTGCTGTCTTCATCTCTCTTAGTTCCTGCTCTTTGTCCCAGTGGGGCAAGTAAGTCTCCTCTGTATTGAAAACTTAGTCTTGGGGTGTCCTGAGCTGTTACTGGTCCCTTCTCATATAATTGAATACAGTCACTGATTTTAAAAGTGCTTATCTTGTAATACCCTAGGTCTCTTTTACTAACAGAAGGACTGATGAATTAAATCAGAGCCTGACTTATTAATTTGAGCACATTTGTCCCTTTTGATTCTAGGACTCACTCTAGGGAGTCCTAGAATAGACTTATGTCCTTGAGAACAAAAGCAAACCAACACTGTCTGTCAACCCCTGTGTTCATCCTACAAATCTTAGGGGATTCTGTTAAGAACGGACACTGCACATGTTGAAGTTAGGGAATTCTGTTCACAATGGGCATTGTGTATGCTGAAGAACTGGCTGAATGAGCCGGCTGTGCACCGACTTCTGAAAGTTCTTTCGTGGTCCTGCTTGAAAAGCCTAACGTGGCAAGACAGTTGAGGAGAGGTGACAGGGGAGGTATCTTTGGTGCCTTCAATCTATAACCCTATAGATCCAATGCAAACACAGTTTCACTTTACAAGCATACAGGATTTTACCTTGTAAAGGATGTATGGTTTCTTTAAGGAAACATGAAGATTGTTTATTTCCATTTTTCAGCTGCAGTATTCTACCTTGTAAACATTTTTTTTACCACAGTCAAGAAAATATTTCTTTATTAGTAGGCTCTTACTGAAGCCAAGGAAGAAGTCATATGTTTAGAAACATATACTCCAGAGGCAAATTGTCTGGGTTTAGATTTTGACTCAGTGTGACACCCTGAACAAGCTATGTTACCACATTTGCTTCAGTTCCTTCATTTACAAATGTTGATGTCAGTACTACCTGCCTCACAGGGCAGATATAGAAGTAAAAGAAGGTCACACATAAAGTACATTTTAAAATTAGACCTGTAAAATTGCCACATAGTAAACAGGTAAGGCTTTTTAAACTTAGTAATCATGAAAACAATGAATCCAGGCAATTCAAAGAATCAGCACTAATGTAACTATCTATAATGAACAAAATGACCACATTTTATATAAAGACAGATACGAAGGATTCTTGCTTGTCAACTTGGTTCTGTGGTGGCAGGTCTCCAGCATCTCTCCAACAGGGTTCCTTATGTAAATTTCATATCACAATGACTGTATCTACATCACTATGACCCTGTTGTTGATACCTGCAGTAGGACTTCTTTGAATTCCTTGAACACTGCAGTATGGTCTCTTCAGCTCTTTTGCAGCCCTTCTGTAACCTATGTATACATAGAGAGATGAAATTACTGTTTGATGTGTGGTCAGAGAGGTAATATTAATAAGTAAAATATGAATGAAGGAACTTGTGTTTGCCAATGCCAGATGTCAGGGGAAACTGAAACCTCTTTGAATAGGCAACAAGATTTACTACACAGTGAGTTCTCACATCGTGGAGAAACAACCCAAACACATTCTTCAGTTTTGTTTCTGACTTAGTGATCTAACAATTACAGAGGGCTAGTTGTTCAGAAAAAGTCCCCCTGTTTCCCAGAGATGTTTACAATTCTCTGTGGGAAAAAAAATGGGAATAAATCTTAAAATAGACTAGTGACCTCAATTCTTAAGCTTTAAAGCAAAAAAGGGAACAAATGATGTGTTTAGCACCTGGAAGATGTCTCTGTGGTTTTGTGAATGTTTAATTGCTGGGAAGGGAATGTTTGGGCAGCAGCATGGTGATTATTTCTACAGTTCTCCAATTAGTCTCTAGGAAGTGCTTCAAATTTCAAAAGGGACGCAGGAGCTGGGGATGTAGCTCAGAGACAGAGAGCATGTTTAGCATGCACAAAGCCTGCATCAAACCTTAGCATCAAATTAGATTAGAGGTTGTAACCCCAAAATCCTCCAGACTCCACAGAACAGGGATGTTCTTTGGGAAGCATTGATCAACAGTGATAATAAGATCCTTGGCAGAAAAAGAAACAGACATGATCCGCATGTTATTGAATGTGCCCATAACACAGGATAGTAATGCTGACAGAAAGGACATTTTTGTTGTTTTAAGACAAAATCTAATGTAGCCCACGCTGACCTTAAACTCACATCTGTGTCTATAATTAATATAAAATATGAGTCAAAGACTCCTGTAATTCGTGAACACAGAGATATTTCCTTCTTTGCATTTTCAACAGGGGTCACTTTATGCTCCACCCTAGAGGTCCTCACCATGCCAGCATCAATTCACCTCGTTTCAATTCTTGTTTGCCCTGTTTCATTTGTGTTAAGTATTTTCTTCTTCAGCCAACAAACCTCTCTGCTGTTGCAAATAAATCCCAATCAAACCAAATTAAAAGATGCCCATGTTTAATAGATGACAATACTCCCAGGTGGCCCTGGAAAAACATGGAGAGAGGAAGAGAGAGAAGGGGAGACCACGGGTAACCTGGGAACCACATGTTCATTCTCTGAGGGCAGTTAAATAACCTGTGGGAATGGTCTTGACCCTCTCTAGGAGGGGTCACGTTTGGTGGGCTTTCTCAGAGGTGGAGTTTTGACTGAGGCAACTCCCAGGGGAGGGAGCTTATGCCAGGAGCTGGAGTGAAGCCCCCAGCTAAATATTCCAGACTTTTTGTATAAAGGGGTGCCAGGGAGCTGATGCTTCCAACCAAACAATTTGCTTTTAAGTGACTATTTTCTCCACTTTTGTGGGGGAAGGAATATCATTCTAGACCAGCTAATCCTTTGCAAATAACTTTAAGCTCTTGGAAACAGAACAAAGTTATAAAAATAAATGAATCAATACAATTCTAAGTGCTCTGTTAGGAAATAGTATTGGAATTACCCCTTTCCCTCAGAATGAACCAAATGGCATTTATCCCTTCAATCACTGATAAACTTATCCACTTTATTGTTTGTGTTGTTGTCTTTGAACCACACTAAGGGAAAAATAGAGTCACTTA
>PVIU01011687.1:8138-63644 GCA_004026605.1 Ondatra zibethicus | reverse complement strand
GCTCAGGAGACGCTAGAGTGGTGGGTGCCAGGCCCAGGAGATGCTAGAGCGGTGGGTGCCGGGCCCAGGAGACGCTAGAGCAGCAGGTGTCAGGCCCAGGAGACGCTAGAGCGGTGGGTGCCAGGCTCAGGAGACGCTAGAGTGGTGGGTGCCAGGCCCAGGAGATGCTAGAGCGGTGGGTGCCAGGCCCTGGCTCAGGTGCTTCAAGACTTGGTGCTGGTTCCCACCATCTTACCTGCATGGCCTTGGATAGGTGCTAGCTGAGTGATACTTTCTGGCAAAGGGGGATGGTTTTAGCTGAGAGAGTCTGTCTATTTCAGATGTGAAGAAAAACTTGCTGTAGACAAAACTCTTCAAAACCCCATGGGGAACTCCAATGGGGAACCCCAATGTGGAGACCCAAGGTTTTGTGCAAAGCACTGTGGAGAGGAAGTCTAGCCCATGCTTACAGAGAAGGACAATGGGGAGGCTGCAGCAGGTGTCTGCTTCTTAGGACACACCCACTGGCCTTGATGGGTGAGGAGAGAGGGAGGACTTGTCAACCAGCTGTCCACATCTGTTTTGTATCTGTCCTCTATGTTCATAATAGCAGGCATAACTGTGTGCAAATTACCCTCGTGTAGAAGTTCTTGGCACAGTTCCAGGCTCCTAGTAGCTGCTCAGTAAACACAGGCTAAGTTTGAGTTTGGATCTCACTTGATCAGTTCAGAAATGTGGCTCATTTTCAGCTGGTGTGGTTCTTCTAGTCATTAAACATTAGAATTCCATCTATAGATTCAGTCTCCCACCAGTGATCCCAGTTACTCCAGTGGCCTGTGGGTGTTTCTTAATTGCTGGTATAGTCAGAATGCTGCCCCTGTCCCTGTGTCCCATGAGTGCTCCCCATCACTCTGTGCCCCGTGAATAATCCCCATTGTCCTCACACACAGTGAATGCTCTCTATCCCCCATGCTTTGTGAGTGCTCTCCACCACCACGGCGCCCTGTGAGTGCTCCCCACTGCCCTGGAACCCGTGACCTCTCGTCTTCCATGATCCAGAACCTCAAGGGTACTCTGATTTAGGCGTGTAACTGGGGTTGTTTGTGGGCACTTGGCTGGGATCCTTCTTTCTGTTGCCCTCGGGAGCATCTGGATTTCCATGTTTCCACAGTCCCTCCTCAGCACACACCCACTGCTCCATGAAGAGATGGAGGAAGCAGCACGTGCCTCCTGCTCTTCTCAGTTCATCTCTCCTGCAGGGACATGGCTCCCTTGTTCAGCCTGTGCCCATGCCTTGGCTGCAGTCTGGGAAGATCCCCTCCATGGCACGCTTTCCCGCACATGAGAGGATGCGCTTGTGCAAGGCGGGGGCCTGGGCACAGCAGGTCCACACAGGGGCTGCCTCAGGACCCCTAGGCCATGGGGTCCTGGTGCCTCCCCACAATGCTTTCTCACTCTCCCAAGGCACCTGCTAGCACCAAGGGGGCTGAGCGTGCTCACGGCAGGCCACCAGCCTGGAGCAGCTGCCACAGGTGTGAGATTCCTTTGAAGTCTTGTATTCTGTCTCAAAAATAGATCCAGATCCTGCCTTGTATGCCTTCTACTCAAGTCTTGCTACTTTGTCCAAGGCTTAAAATAGCACCTTGAGTCTCTACTACTCACTGCGCTTGTGCTCCGGGAAGGTGGGGCTCGTCCAGTGGCCCCATCTGCACTGCAAGCTTGCAGCAGCGCTCACACTTAAGGCAATGAAAGGGTCTCCCCATATTTTGAGAGGCATCTCTACTTTGGTTTTAAAGAAGGATTAGGTTTTGTGTGGTCAGGCTGGAAGTGCAGCAGGTAGTAGAGTTAAAGTTGTGCCCACGGCCTTAGCAAAATGGATCTCACAAAGTCCGTTGCCAACCTGAATGGGCTTGCCTGGAAACTGGAAATGAGGAAAAGTGTAGGAAGTAGGCAACTTACTGGCATTAAAATTTAAAGAGCCAAATTGGATTTGTTTTTCAGACAGGGTTTCATTTTGTAGTTCTGGATAGCCTGGAATTCTCTATGTGGACCAGGCTGACCTTGAAGTCATAGAGATCCATCTGCCCTTTCCTCCCCTGTCCTGGGTTTAAAGGCATGTGCTGGGTCCAGAGAGGATGTTGAGGAATTTCTTCTAACCATCCTCAGAGAGACCAGGTGGTAAAACACCGTAAGTTATACACATCTGGATCCCAAGAATATGACCAGTTATTCCCTGACAGTGCTCGGGAGGATGGACTGTGTTGCCCTGGACACAAGCATAGCTTCCTCACCTGAAGGGTGCACCAGGTAGGTACTGTGGATTTGGGGAGGCTGTCCTCGTAGTTGTAATATTGCTCCATTTGCTCAGCAGGGAGCAGCAAAGCATCCAAACAAGTCTTACTTATCTATTCATTTGTATGTGTGTGTTTGTGTGTGTGTGTGTGTGAGCATGCCGGTATGTGTTTGTATCTCTCTGTGTCTGTGTATGTATTCATGCCAGTGAATTTATGTGGAGATTAGAACAATGTACAGGAATCAGTTCTGTCCACCACGTAGATACAGGGATCAAGCTCAGATCATCTTGGCATAGTCACCCACTGAGCCATCTTTATGTTTTGAGATAGGCTCTCAGTATCTATGCCAGGATTGCCTTGAACTCACTCTGCAGCTCAGGTGGGCCTTAAAGATGAGATCCTCTCCCTTCAAGCTTACTGAGTAGCTGGGATCTGCATTTCTAGACCTGACACCTGTGGAAGTTTTTAAGAAGCATAGCTACATGCAACATTAGCCTGGGGGAATGGTTAACCAGTAGTCAGTAAACGAATAAGAGTGCAGGGAACCTGCGGGATGATGATGCGGATGGGTTCTGAGTCACAGCTGCCAGCGCACTCTGACTTGGCTCCAGGTTCAGTAACAGCAATTTGATTTAATCGACTTAAACTTTCCTATAGACAATAATTGCTCCCTTGGAACACAATATTTTTATACTATTTGACGACACCAGAAGGAAAATAAAAGCAACTAAAAAGTCAGAAATTGGATTGGTATTGAGCAGAGGAGTGCGGGAAGGGAGTCACTTGAGAAGTGCACCATTGGTCCTTGACCTGTGCAGTGGGCGGAGAATGACCGCTGAGGTAGGATGCTCAAGGAGTCACGACCTAGAACATGGAGCTGAGAGAGCAAACAGACCACAAGGTAAATTTAAGAAAGGGTGGAACCATGAAAATAGATCTAAACTACAACATCCTCGGCTGACCTCAGAGAGGTCAAGGCAGCTAACCAGCAGCAAGAACAAACAAGGGAAAGGAGGAGGAAGGTTTTGGTGGCTGCCCATGGAGAGGAGACAGCTTGCAGGTGGAGTCAGAAGGACTTCATTGATTGCTACAGCAAATGTCAGCGCTTCATCAGAAGAGGCCAGAGAAAACCATAGCAGCCAGACTGTGTGGCACAGACCTTAGAATCAGACAAAGATGAATAGAAAACATTGCATAGCACCTAAAGACTCAGATGAAAAGTGTTCCCAGTGGATAAGCAGACAAACGATGAAAATGTTAGACAAATACTGTATAAAACAAAAACACATGGGTGTGTGTGGCACTAGACAGAATCTGACAAAAGGACTAGTGGACTTGAAGTTTGGAATGTGTGTGGGAGGGTTGGAAATAAACGGAACAGGTGTTCAAAGATCTGTGGGACAGGATCAGTTGGCCAAGCATATGTTAACATGGGAGGAAAGAGAATGGACGCTAGAGAAGAAAAGGATATTTGGAAAACTACTGACTAACTATTCTAAACGTGCTTAAAAAATAATGTGTGCACCCAACATGTCCCCTGAGTGCCACGACGTATGTTATAAAGGGAACAGCTGTGCCTTGGCACACTGAGCACCTCAAAACATGATGAGGAGACAACTCTCAAAAGCAGCCGGTGAGACGTAGATGGACAGCGGCAAGAACGGCTTCCCAGCACACGTCACACGTGAGGGGTGCCCAGAAAGACAGCTGGGGATTTCCCAGCACACGTCACTGAGGAGTGCCCATAAAGACAGCTGGGGGCTTCCCAGCACACGTCACACGTGAGGAGTGCCCATAAAGACAGCTGGGGGCTTCCCAGCAGAGATGGCAAAGGACAGACTTCAAACATGGGCAACAAAGGCATTTCAAGTTAATGATAGCCGAGTTGGTTCATTTCAAGTAGACCTGTCATAAAATAAATAAATAAATAAATAAATACATACATACATACATACATACATAAAAAGGCCTAGACAGACGACTCAGCAGTCATAGCAGGTGCAAGCACTGGATAAACCCCAGAGGACCTGAGTTCGTTTCCCAGCCGATTCCCTGAGTATATGCTGCCTTATCCTGCTCTCCACAGGCACCAGGATGCATGTGTGCATTAACAACACCGTGTGTGCACAACTGTTTTCTAGTCAGGATCTTACTGTGCAGCTCTGGCTCTGCTGGGACTCGCTCTGTGGGCCAGGCTGGCCTCGAACTCACAGAGATCCGCCTGCCTCTGCCTCCTGAGTGCATCTTGCACAAACCTGGCTAAAAAATAAACTTTTAAAAACTTTAAAAAACTACAAATTTTTAAGAAGAAATAAAAGATAAAAAAGAAAAATGTCAAGTTTGAAGGGAAATTTAGGTCAGAAGGAAATTCCAACTTACAGGAAGGATTGAAGAAAACTAAAAATAGTAAACGTGTAAATAGTTATTAGAAAAAACCCTAATTTTAATTCTCTTTATTTAACAGACATATAATTGTGAGAAACAGAAATTATAGCCTGATATTATGGAATTTATAAAGCATATGATTAAAGCAATACAAAGAGTGGAGAGATTATTTTAAAGTTTTATATAAAATGACAGAATGATATGTGTATAAATAAAGATTCCTACAGAAAATACTATAAAATAATGCACAGAGGTTGACCAAAAGTGTCAAAAGAGAAAATTGATTTTTAAAGTTTAACTCAGAAGAAGGCAGGGAAGGAGTAACAGTGGAACAAAGATGCATAAGACAAACAGAATGCAGACAGGAAAACTGGTAGACGTAATCTACCAGTTAATCAGCAGTTACATTAAATATAAACAGAATAAATACTCCATTTAAAGGGCAGAGTTTATCAGAGGGCGTAAAAGAGTAAGAACTGACTCTGTGTTCCCTAGCAGGAGCACTCTTCAATATAATGATGGGCTGAAAACAAAAGGCAGGACCAAAGACATCCCACACCATCATTAGGAAGCTGAAGTGGTGATGTTAGTATCAGATTCAATCATTTTACGTCAGGCTTAGCTGCTAATGAAGAGCATGCTGTGAAGCCCAATCTATCAGAAAGCACATTGGTTATGCACATGCATTTCCCCCTGCAGCTTTAATTTATGTGAAAATAAACCCAATAAAGCTAAAATGATAAACTGACAAAATCTACAATGGTGCTGTATTTCTTTGTTTCTTTTCTGTTGCTGTGCTAAAATGCCCTGATAAAAGCAACCTAAAGAAGAAAGGTTAACTTTGACCCACAGTTCAAGGTGCATCACAACAGGGAAATCAAGACAAGAGGGTTTGGGGCAGCTGCTCACACGGCATCAGGATGGAAAAGTGATGAATGCATGATGTTGCTCAGCTCCCTTTCTCCAGGATGTCAGCCAGGGGGATGGTGCCACCCACAGTGGGCAGGTCTTCCCACCTCAACCCATGTGATCAAGACTGTCCTTCACAGTCATGCCTAGAAGGCTGTCTTCTGGACGCTTTTAGATTTTTTTTTAAATTTCTTGACAATTAATACTAACCATTACAAAAACCTTCTCAGAAGTGATGGAACAGACTAAAGATGAGCTAACATACAGAAGATCTGAATGGCACTATAAATATCCATCCAGTTGTTACTTACAGACTCTTATACTGTATGACTGCACTAGATTATTTGCACATATGTACATAACATTTTTATCCTTACTTAGTAGCCTTAAATTTTTTTAATTGAAATCTTTCAGACTATGTTTTCTGGCAGTAACAGTTAAATCGAATTCCCTTATATACTACTAATAAACAAGCAGAAGTTTAAATGTGACTGTTGAATTTTAGAATTGTTGAAAATTCTTCACATGATCTATTATTTTATATAAAATATATTTAATTGTTTGTCTAGCCAATTACCAAAGGTATTTTAAATATTCCACATTGATGGTTTGCATATTGTGCTATATTATACACTTCCTTATTTTTTACTTTTTTAGGAAAAAAAGCTTTTGGAAGAGGAGCAGGCGCCATAGGTTTTGTGTGCCCTGCCGGTGCTGCGGCAGGGAGCTGAGCAGAAATCATGGGCGAATTTCAACACCAGGGCATGTCAGAGATCCAGCTGAGAGTTCATTAAATGAAGATGTGAAGATGAAGACTGGGCTGCCTTTTGAGATGACGTGATGTTGAAGTATGGGAAATATTAGAAGACAGTGAGCCATGATGATGCGCAGGTCGACTTCATTCTGGAAGAGTGGGCTTTGCTGGATCCTTACCAGAAGAATCTGTACAGAGATGTGATGCTGGAGACCTACAGGGACATAACTGCTGTAGGCTACAAATGGGAAGACAAATATACTGAAGAACACTTTCAAAGTTCTAGAAGACATGGAAGGCATGAAAGAAATCATACTGAAGAGCAATTATCTGAAAATACTCAGTGTGTTAAAACTTTTCCATATCATAGTCATCTTCAAATACATAAAAGAATACATGCTAGAGAGAAACCCTATGAATATAATCAATGTGGTAAACCCATTGCATATCAAAGTCATCACCAAAGACATAAAAGAACACATACTGGAGAGAAACCTTTTGAATGTAATCAATGTGGTAAAGCCTCTGCCCATCAGAATAATTTACAAAAACATAAAGGAACATATACTGGAGAAAAAACTTTTGAATGTAAACAGTGTGGAAAAACCTTGACATGGTACAGTAGTCTCAAAATACATAAAAGTATTCATTCTGGAGAGAACCCTTATGAATGTAAGCAGTGTGGTAAAGCCTTTACATATTCATCTTCTAATACATAAAAGAAAACATACTGGGAGAAACCCTATGAATGTAACCAGTGTGGTAAAGCATTTTCATGTAATAGTAGTCTCAAAATACATAAACACATTCTGGAGAGAAATCCTATAAATGTAAGTCATGTGGTAAAACTTATACACATCATAATAATCTTCTAAAACATAAAAGAACACATACTGGAGAGAAACCCTATGTATGTAACCAATGTGGTAAATCCTTTGCATATCACACTAGTCTCAAAGCACATAAAAGAACTCATGCTGGATAGAAGCCTTACAAATGTAATCAATGTGATAAAACCTTTGCATATTACAGTTATCACCAAAGACATAAAAGAACTCATACTGAAGAGAAACCTTATGAATATAATTAATGTGGTAAAATCTTTCAATGTCATACTCATCTTCAACCTCATAAAAAACACACTGGAGAGAAACCTACAAATGTAATCAATGTGATAAAGCCTTTTCACAACACAGTCATCTTCAACCTCATAAAAGAACACACACTGGAGAGAAACCCTACAGATGCAGGCAATGTGGTGAATGAAGCCCTTGCCCAGCACAGTTGCGTTCAAATGCTTGAAAGAACTCATACTGGATGGAAACCTTATGAATGCAATCACTGTGACAAAGCATTTGTTTAGTCTCCTAAAACATAAAGAACTCATATTCATACTGGAGAGGAACCTTATGAATGTAATCAGTGTGGTAAAGCCTTTGCATGTATTAGTAGTCTTCAAAAATCATAAGAAAAAATAACACTGCAGAGAAACCCTATAAATTAGTCAGTGTTTCAGAGTTATGCAATTCATGGTAGTCTTTATACAAGAGTAAACTTTTCCTTTTACATAAATTACATAAATCTTTGGGGATTGGAAAAAATTCATACTAAAGGATATATGGCTGTAAAGGATTTGGTAAGACCTCTAGCCAACATAGATACATTCCGTTACATAAGGTTATTTTTTTCTGGAGCAAAAAAAAACCCTGGAAAGTATCAGCCATTTGTTCAAATATGATTTTTTAAATTTTGTTTGTACATGCACACTCACATAGACAAACAGCCTATGAATTTAAATTATAAAGTAATTCTTTTAGATTTCATCCTTTTTGATCACAGGAAACAAGAAATCCATGGATGAAACTTTATGGGCATGTACTAGTGCATTTTCTGTTGCGGTAATGAAACAATGTCTCAGTCAGCTTACACAAGGGTTCCAGAGAGATACAGGTTCGCCACGAAAGTGGCGTGGCAACAGCTGTCGGACATGGAAGGTAAAGCAAGAAGCTACACTGTTACAGCCCCAGCCTGCGCCGTGAAACAGAGAGCAGACACTGGAGATGATGTATGGATGGGGACTCAGCCCATACCCAGTGACGTATTTCTTCAGCAGGACAGCATTTCCTAAATCTTCCCAAATGGGAACACCAACTGAAAAGGATTGATTTCTCTGACTTCAAGCCTACATGATAGCTTTTTTTTCATGAACCACTTCATGATGAAGAAAAATTCTGCAAGCCTTTAAATATCTCAGTTCCTGTGCTACAGGAAGACTGCCTACAATAGAAAAACACTCATGAGGGAAAATTTGTGTAAAAATTTGCTTAAATTTTAGTAATGCAATATCAGTGTGTCTTTGTGTGGGTATGTGCATGTGCATTCTGTTTCCTAAGAAGGTGAGACCCTCAGAACATCTTTTAGCATGAATTACAGGAAGATATCAGAATTCTGACTTTGGTCCTTGGAACGAACTTGTATTAATTGCTCAGCCATGTCTCTAGCCCTTTAAGTATCTTGATTTCAGGAACTAGGAAGAATTCATACAAGAGGAAAACCCTATTCATGTAAATGATGTTGTAAAGAACATCACAGTTTCTTCAGGTTAGGGAAATAAACCTTATTTCATCTATTTTCATCATAGCCTTGAAAGAAGCAAATTACATATCACCTTGACACAAGATTAATGATGGAGATCACTGGTAACATATCAGCAGGTCAGACAGTCAGCAATCAACTGTATATGTTGCAATATAGCTTAACATGCTTTAAAGCTTTTCACAAAACAAAAAAATTTAAACTGGTTGTCAATAACAATAAGAAATCTAGAAAACCCCCACAGATAGTTGGAAATCAAGCAGCATACCCTTAAATAGTGCATCAGTCAAAGAAGCAACCAGAGAGACAATTATAAAATCTTTGAGGCTAAACAATGAGGTCAGTACAATATTTAAAGTATGAGAGAAGCCACTAAAAGCCAGCTCCGGACCTTCAGCCTTGGATTGTGAGGAGAGACGCTGACCTGTTCCCCTGTGAGGAGGCAGCCCTGCCACACTGTTACAAATGGTGGTCTAATTTAGGATCTTTTGGTGGTAAAATGTTGCCAATGTGGCAGGACTTCAGTGGAAATCACACTTTGAGTCTGGAACTTTGCCCAGTGTGGAGGTTTGAAAGAAAATGGCCCCTAAAGGGAGTGGTCCTGTTAGGAGGTGTGGCCTTGTTGGTGTAGGCGTGGCCTTGTTGGAGGAAGTGTGTCACTGTGGAGGTGGACTTTGAGGTCTCATATATGTTCAAGATACCACCCAGTGTCTCATCTCACTTCCTGTTGCCTTTGGATCGAGACGTAAGAGCTCAAGCGCCATGTCTGCCCACATGCTGGCTTGCTTCCTTCCATGATGATAATGGACTAAACCTCTGAAACTAAAAGTCACCCCAATTAAATGTTTTCCTTTCTTTTTTTTTTAAAGATTTATTTATTTATTATGTATACAACATTCCTTCCATGTACACCTGCACGCCAGAAGAGGGTGACAGATCTCACTACAGATGGTTGAGAGCCACCATGTGGTTGCTGGGAATTGAACTCAGGACCTCTGGAAGAGCAAGCAGTGCTCTTGTCCTCTGAGCCATCTCTCCAGCCCATGTTTTCCTTTCTAAGAGTTGCTGTGGTCATGGTATCTCTTCACAGCCACAGAAACCCTAACTAAGAAACCTGGCTAGCAGCATAGGAGGTAGAACATTCAGCAATGAGTCATAGCTCCAGACAGTCCATGCTCGTGAAGGTGGACAACCCACCCTCTGCAGTGTACTCTTCTGCCAGCAGTTTTGGGTATAGATGACCAATAGCTTATAGGACATGCTCTAACTCTTTACTACAAAACAGACTTTGTGTTAGACAAACTTGACCAACTGGAGACTAATGTCCTCTAAGCATGTACAAAGGAGGCTGACCTAAGCCCTGGTGTCCAGTAGGGCAATCTTAATTGACAGATGATAGATAGATAGATAGACAGACAGACAGACAGACAGACTCACTGTGTTGTCCAGTTTGTCCTTGAACTTATATAGTTCAGGCTGTCCTCAAACTCTCAATCCTCCTGCCTCTACCTTCTGTGTACTGAGATTACAACTTAAGTATATCTGTTTTATTTACTTTATTTTGGTGTGGTGGTGGTGGTGGTGGTGGTGGTGGTGGTGGTGTGTGTGTGTGTGTGTGTGTGTGTGTGTGTGAACTTGTTTATGTGTATGTGCACATGCGTGTTGAGGCCAGAGGCTGGCAACAGGCGCTTTCCTCAGTCTTTCTCTACACTTATTTTTTTGAGACAGGGTTTCTCACAGAGCCTGGTGCTTACCAGTTTCGCTAGACTGGCTGAACTTCAGGGATCCATCCATGTCTGCGTGTCCCGCGGCAGAGCAGTGCTGGGATCACAGATGTGAGGAACAGTGCCTGGCTTGTACGGGGGTGGACGCTGAGAAGCTGAACTCAGCACTTTACCAAATAAGCTGTCTTCCCAGACCCCTCAAATGTTCTCTATTTCAAAATTAGTTTTTGAGATCAAGGCCTTGCTTGTAGCCAAAACTATTTTCAAATCAGTGATGCTCTAGCCCCAGTCTCCCAAGTGCTGGGATTACAGACATGTGCCATCACACACAGTGATTTGCTATAGTTTCAGTTTATGATGGTTTATTTTACATAACCCCACTAGAAGTCCAGATGCCCCTGCACAGGGCACCACACTCCAGTAAAAAAAAAATATGGATTCTTGATTCTAGGAAGGAAATATAAGATGTGAATCCATAGGAGATTGTAGTTAAAAGAAAAAGAGAAATCTCACAAATTAGTGAGATACTAGGAACCAACTAAAAGAAACAGAAATGGTTAAAGCTGGAGCAATGCAGCAATAAAATCAATGAGGTCTATTGGTTTAAAATGAAAGCACAAAGTGACTATCCTTGGATCTACACAGGTACAATTAGTGACGTGAGAAGTTAGAATCTGGAGAGAGAGAGAGAGCTCATACAGAATTCCCACTAATTGATAGACTTCCCTCCAGGAGGAGTCTACCCTACCTGTCGGTGTGGAGGACACACCCTGATACCTTTCCAAATGCACTTTGGGGATGAGCACTGGGGTTAGCAAGTATTGGCTACTGCTGACTTACACTACTTTCACTTTATGCCATGACATGATTAACCAGTTTCGACCATTTGGCATTTGTTCACCACCATACGCAATAACTACAGAAGGGGCAGCTCCTTATTGTCCCCTGGTACGTATATCAAACAGACTAGACTGACAACTAGCATAGGCCATCCTAGCCCAGTAGCTAAGGAGCATTTCAAAGGCCTGGAATTCTGTAGACTGTGCTTCCTCAGTGAAGGGGAATATAATGGTAAAGCTGTATGAAAGGTCGCAGCGAGATCTCCAAAATGTTTGCAAATTAACCAGCATGTTGCTAAATAGTCTATGGGTGCAAGAAGGCGTCTTGCCATAGTGATATGGAAATATTTTGAATGAGAAGATAATGAGAATCATGAGATACATATAAGGGCAAAATGAAAATGGAAAATTAGAGTCATTAAAAGAACAAATCATCAATATGCAGATTGTCTAAGTGACTGTGAGATCTTGGTGATTGACACAAGCCTCTCATATACCAGGACTCAGCTAAGACCTTTACGCTTGCAATCTAGTTTAATCTGTAACAACTTCAGTTAAATGAACACATTCATTGAAAATATAACTTGACACATGAAAGGAAGTTAAAATGTGGCAGTGTGATGTGCATTGGAAAAATAGAACCTGCATTTTAAAGTAAAATCTTCTTGCACAGAGAGTTCCACGGCCAGCTAGCTGTGCTGGGAGTTTTCAGTGCTAATCTTGCATAAATTCTTTCAGAAAGTAGAGAAAGGAAACAGCTCTGAACCTATCTTTCAAGGCCAGCTATCCCTTATGACAAAATATGACTATTATTATATTTTAGAGAAAAGGAAAATTACAGGCCCATATTTAAATATAAATACAAAAATCATAGGTAAAATAATTTCAAATTAAATCTGAGAAAGAGGATAACATGTTATGACCAAATGTGACTGATTAAAAATATCTGTGTATGTGCTTGCTTATCTGTGTGTACACCTGTACTTGTGGGTAGCCAAGGCCAGAAAAGGTCATCAATCATAGGTGACTGCGACCTGCCCAATGTGGCTGCTGAGAACCTAATCCAGGTCCTCTGCAAGCACAGCCAACATCTGAGCCATCTTTGCAGTCCTATCAAATTTTTTTAGATTTTTTTAACCATCTTTTGATGCAATTCACTACATTAACATAACAGGGGAGAAACATACATAACAAACTCAAGAGACACAGAAACATCATGAGATAAAAATTCAACACTTATTCATTCACCATCACACAGGAACAAAAGGAACTTCCCTCATCTAGTCACAGATGTCTAGCAAAGCCTTTGGAGAACATATTTTAAGGTTTGAACAGCAAATGCTCTCTCCCTGGAGTTAAGGAAATACAAAGCTACTAACAGTACTTCTGCTTAGCATTGTACTGAGACAGAGATTTTTAAAAAAGCATAAAACAACTACCAGTTTACACATGGCATGATGGTGTATACAGGAACTCCAAAAGGATCTAAAAACACTTAGAATTAAAAAGCAAACTTTAAGGTGTTGTTTAAACAAGGTGACCTTCAAATCAATTATATTTATATAATCAAGCAAAACAAATGGGAAGGACTTTTATTTGCAATTGAATTGTTAAAATTAAATGCTTAAGAATAAATGGTAATATGTACATACTGGATACTATGAATATTGCTAAGTAAAAATTATATGTTTATCAATTGGAAGACTTGGTACTTTGTGAACAAATAGAAGAGCTAATTCTAGAACATGCACAGAAATGCAGAGAAGCCAAATTGCCAAACCCCAGCAGACAGTCATGCTGTTTCAAGCTACAGTGATGAAGGGCAGGCAGCTTTGGTTAGGAGAATGGTGAGTGGTGTCTTAGTTGGGTATCTTTCATTCCTTCCTCCCTTCCTCCCTCCTTTCCCTCCCTTCCTCCCTTCTTTCCTCCCTCCCCTCCCTTCCTCCCTTCTTTCCTCCCTCCCTCCCTCCCTTCTTCCCTTCCGCCCTTCCTCACTCCCTTCCTCCCTCCCTCCCCTTCCTCCCTCCCCCTTCCTCCCTTCTTTCCTCCCTCCCTCCCTTCTTCCTTTCCTCACTCCCTCTCTCCCTCCCTTCCTCCCTCCCCCTCCCTTCTTCCCTCCCTCCTCTCTCTCTCTCTCTCTCTCTCTCTCTCTCTCTCTCTCTATTTCTTTCTTTCTTTCTCTTTCTGGTTTTTTGAAACAGGGTTTCTCTGAGTAGCCCTGGCTGTCCTAGAACTCACTTTTGTAGACTAGGCTGGCCTCAAATTCACATAGATCTACCTGCTTCTGTCTCCTGCATGCTGGGAATAAAGGTGTGCATCACCACACCCAGTTTAGGGTTTCTGCTGCTGTGATAAAACACCATGACAGAAATAAACCAGGAGAGAAAAGAATTTATTCTATCTTATAGGTTACAGTGCCCCAACACAGGGAAGTCAAGGTAGGAACTCAAGGCAGGAACTTGGAGGCAGGAACCGAAGCAGAGGCTGTGAAAGAACACTGTTTGTTGGTTTGTTCTACATCGCTTGTTCAGTCTGTTTTCTTACACCACTCAGGACCAACAGGACAGGGGTGGTGCCACCCACAGAGAGCTGGTTCCTTCTACATTAGTCATCAATCAAGAAAATGCACTGTAGACTTGCCAACAGGCCAATTATATGGAGGCATTTTCTCAATGTAAAATCCCTCTTCCCAAATGACTCTAGCTTGTGACAAGCTGACATAGAACTAGCCAGCACAGCAGAGTAGGATAGAATCCAAAAGACTCACGCACCAATGGGAGGGGCACATATACTTAGTAGGTTGTAGTATGGGAGGGGCGTGGCAGGCACCTGCATGGAGGTCAGAGGACAATCAGTCTGATTCTTCTGTCTCTGTTTTCCTTCTGGCCACTGGAGTGCTGGGGTTACAGGTGCATGTCATCACCTCGGCCTTGTGGGGAGGGAATGTGGGCTCCAATAATCAAAAAAGTGTTTTTACACACTAAGTCCTCTCTGTGGCCCTTTTGACTTATTTTTTACAAAAAAAAGTGGGGAAACGATACCCTTTAAATACTCAGTTTTGATGGGATAACTAATACCAATTATTCTAGAAAGCTGTTTAGAACTTTAAAAAATGAAGCTAACAGTGTGTCTAGGCTACAATATGAGGAAGTCAATATACATATATCTCTCAAAAACCGTGTGTCAAATGCTTATAGTGTCTGTTTAAAGAGGTGGAATTAGGTACAACTCCAATGTTTACAAGTGGTAAAATGGATCACTGTGTGTTCAGACAATGGAATATCATACAGCAATGAAAGGAACTTGTCTGCTATTCTCAGAATGGTGGCTGAATCACACACAGCAATGAGCAGAAGGAGCAAACCTAGAAGTTTATGGATGGATGATTTCTTATAGGAAATTCAAGATGGGCCCAAGTAGAGGCTACTCCTGGGGTTCTTGCTGGGTAAAGTGCAAGTCCAGAGCCTGGAACTGCTCTGTTCCCTAGTTCGGCATTGATTACATCGACGTATTTAGGCTCTGAGAATTAGACATTACTTTTCTAGTTAGCATAGTCTAAATTCCTGATAAGAATGACTGGAGGGGAGACTTCATTTTGGCTCACAGTTTGAGGGTGTGCAGCCCATTGTGGATGGGAATACTGGAGGTCAGGCACCAGCTCCTGCTGTGGCTGTGGAAATGTGGGACTGCTTCTCACATCTCAGCAGATCAGGAAGCTGGAGGAGTGCTCTGCCCAGCTGCCATCTTCAGCTTCCTCTTTTTATTTAGTCCAGTACCTCAGCCCACTGGATAGTGTCACCACATTCATCAAGCCTGTTTGGAAACCCAAAGGTGTGTCCCAGCATTGCCTTAAGTATTTCTTAATCCAATCAAGGTCACAGAGTTTACCATTCTGTCATCACAAATGGCATGCTCACAAAGCAAGCTGATGACAGCAATGTGCACGCTCAGACTCTGCTGACATCATTATAGGCCAATGAGAAGTTCTAGAGAGAAACATAAAGAAAAAATGCACAGATTATTTCCCCAGTAATTTCATTCCTAGGAAATTCTCCCTCAAACCAAATAATGATATCATCATGCCACTATTTATAATGGCAAAAACTGGCAGCCTCCAAACATGTCACAGCATGCTGTGCAGAGTGCAGTCATTTGAAATCTTAGAGATAAAAGGTGCCCTTAAAAAGTCTTGCAAAGACGTTCACAGTGTGTTGTGAAATGAACGGGCACACTCAAAGTGATCCACACCACGCTGGTCTGCAACCTTAGGATGCTTTTACGGCAAATCACAAGAAGCAGAATTAAGGTGGCACTGATGCTAAGGGCAGCTCCTCTCCAAGCACAGGGGCCTAAGAGAAGGAAGGGCAGTCCCCACGCTACTTCTTTTTGCCACCCTCGTTGTGGGAGCCATTCTGTGGGGCCCAAGTGAGAGAAAGCGCAAGACTCCAGACTTTTAAAGCATGGGAATTGTCAAAAGCTACGGGGACTTTGAACATTGGACAGGAAGCATTTTGAATTATTACAATGCCATGAGATATTGAGGACAAGGTGTAGAAAGTCATGGCTTAAAAGTGATGTGTTTGGGTATCAAGTTGACAAGGAGCTGTGATATGTTAGTTGTCAATTTGACAGAATCCAGACTCACCTGGGAGTGGGCTTCGGGCATGCTTGTGGGCTATCATCTTGCTTATATTAGTTGGTGTGGGGATTATTGGTGCGGTCATTCCTGGACAAGGGATCCTGGACTGTATAAGACCAAGAAAGCAAGCTGAGCTCTGTGTATTCATGCCCCTTCTTCCTCTGACTGTGGATTTAATGTGGCCCACCACCTTGAGTTCCTGTTGCTCTGACCTCCAGCCTCAGTGAATTGGACCTTAAATCTCAAGCTAAAATAAGCCTTTTCTCCCTTAAGTCACTTCTTTCAGAACTCACAGACGCCATGGCAGCTAGGTGGGCTGTGCAAACACACGCCACAGCCTATGTCTCCCAGCTCTGAGACTTAGTGGTTTCTCATGTTCTTCAAGCAAATCTAAGTGGAAAAATTGGGTTTGGATCCTGCTGCTACCTTCATTATCTTCGGTGCTTCCCTCCCATACTGTGCAGTCTGTCCTACCTCAGTGTCTTTGCAGTGGACTCTGCCATTTTGCTCTTGGCAAGACTGCCTCTTCTACCTAGTACAACCTCCTAAAGTAGCACTTCCTCAGAGAGGTTTTCCCTGTCTAAAGACAATCTCCAGTACCCTGGTCCTCCCACCCAACCCTACTCTCCTACCTGAACCCTGTTGCCTCTCCTTGTTTGGCACATGACACGAATCCAGTAAGAGACAATGGCTCCTCCAGAGGGACAGGGCTGTCTGCTGCCATTTCTCAGTGGGATGGACCATTAGGGGACACTTGTGTTGTTGGGGGTGAGGGGTTGTACTCCTAGGGAGTTAACAGGAGAGGGGTTAGCTGTTTCAGTAAGTACAAAATAGCACTGATGACCTGACCCTGACTGATCTTAGCCTTTGCCGGCAGCTGTGTGAGCAATCCCTTGGTCTTAAGCCAGCCTCTTCAGAGAGAGATCCCTCAGCTGCTGGGCAAGTGGGCAAGATCAGAATGGAGCCACGCCTGGCCCAAGAGCAGGCCGATGGGATCCAGGTCACTTCAGCAGCTCTTCCAATGCGGGTTCATTTGAATGATTTATTTCTTGCCATTCACAAAGGGAGACAGAGAAAACAAGGCTGAGCCAGTAGGATTAGAAGTGGGAAGCAGAAATGAGAAGGAAGCAATTGCCAGTGCTGTTGGGAATGAGGACGGAACTTGGCTCTGAGCTTCCTGGCAGCCCATGTGAAAAGGGAAGCCTGATCAGCTACAGAGCTCCTCTCATTAGCAAGGAAGATGCTGGCGTGTTCCTCGGGGGAGATGTAATTTGTTCCAGTTTTAGTTTTTCCAGGCAATAAATCCTGAATGAAATTTCTCCCTTGAGGTTGTTGACGATATGGTTAATTGATGGGATAAATAATATGCTTGTCTTACCCTGAGTGTGGAAATGACTCTCTAGAGACCTGGGAGCCACCTATCACATAGTTCACTGGGTATGGGTTTTGTTTGGGAATCCTTATTTATTTGATATTATTATTATTATTAGTGGTTTTATTTTATTTATTGAATTTGACAGGCATCCTTATTATTAATGGATCTCACATTGACTTTCCCTCTGAAGAGCTAAGATCTACTCATAAATCACATCTTGATATCTTCATGCGTACATTTTTGCAAGGAGAGGGGAGGCAGAACCTGGCTTCCTCTCACAAGACACTGGCGAACTCTTTGTGTATAGTAGTTATGGAAGAAAACAAAGGAAAGCCTTGGTCACATTGTAGAAAAGAGTAACTAAGAAGTGGAGAAGACACTCTTCAATGGAGGGAGGCAAGTCCGGCTTGGCTCTCCACTTGCCTCTAACTGATCTCAGGCAGGTTGGACCTCTCTGAGCATGTTTCCCTGTTGGTGAAAAACGGTACTTGCCTCAGATGACTGAGAAGGCAAAGGGATGCCGTGCGCCCTGTTCATTTCAGCTCCTGTCACTGAGGGAATCCTGCCGGGATTTCCAGTGAGCACTCTCCCACCACCTTTCTGGGATTCAGGCTCAGCTTACCCACAGAGAGAAGCTTGAGGCAAGGGGCTCGTCTTACCTTGACCATTTGTCTGTGGGCGGTCCTATAAACCCTGTCAAATGGTTCAGATCAGAGAAAACCAGTCTCCAAAGACTGGGCAGTCTCTAAAGGGCCTTCTGGTGTGTGGCCACACCCTTCCTTTTCCTCTGTCTCTGTCTAAGCGTCTTCATCCTATCTACTCTGCACCAGACACTCACTAGTCACTGCAAGCCATGTGTCAAACCCAGGGTACATCGACATCTCCAGGTTTGCCCTCCAGGCATGCCATCCTGTGGAATCCTGGCCCACCTTTGATGTTGTTTCATGTATGGGCTCTTCCCCACAGAAGAGACAAGTGGCTAATTCCACAGCGCTTTTTCTAGGCCTGACCTCCACTGTGTGTTAGTTAGGGCATGAACCTGAGGTAGGCTTACAGACCGCTGGCTGGGCTGGAGCCTCACTGGAAAACAGTTCCTGGTCCTCATCTACATTACCTGCAATACCCAGAGCTTCAGAAAGCCACAGCTGTTGACTGTCGAACAGCATAGCATCTAGACATTTCTGGACTCTTTACATACACCCTCAGGACTCACATTAGAGCTGGCAGCTGGACCTTAACAGCTTTGCAAGATGAGGAAACAGAGTCAAAGCTATAGACACTCAAGGTCATAATGCAAGGGATTCCAAGCATTTGTGCTATCAAGGTCAAGAGAAGCTGTCATGTGCCCTCCTCTGCTAGTCCCCACCAGGTGTCCAGGAACTCACCACAGGAGTAGGTGTCCACCCTTGGGCAGCCCTCTGGGATTGCCCTGATGGAAGCTTCTTGGAACTGTCTGGACTTTCCAGGACAACCTGACACTGGGCAGGTCTTCTAAGACCTCTTACTGAGGTAGAATTCTTTTTGACAACTTTCAGCCTGAGGTGAACCCTCCTATGGCCAGGGACCCCACACCACTCAGCCTTCCCTTGTGTGTGTGGGGCAGTACAAAGAAGGGGCTGCTTGGGGTATGGCTGTCCTGGTTCCCATCTTCCCAACCACAGCTTCTTCAAAAGACCCCAGCCTCACTACATCCCTTCAATATTTCTTCTTGCTGAGCCCCATTTCACAGACGGAGAAAATGAGGCACCGGGCAAAGAAGGGCTTCTTAAACATCTTTTCCAAACCAGCTAGGGAGCAGTTGCTCCCAGTTTTCTATTCTGTCTCGGTACTGTACTTTGATCAGAGCAGCAAGGCTCACCCTTTAAGCCTGCAGCCCTACATACTTAATTTTTTCTCGCGCCCCAGGGCCCTTCTTGGTGTTCAGTGGGACACACATCAACCACCTTCAGTTTGTACTTCCAAACTGCCAAGCACCCAAAGGGTTAAAGGGGCCGGGAAGGGGACCCAGTAAGGGTTAAAATTATAAACACATTTATCGCCCTCTGACTATTTATTGGGTTCCAGACCGACAGCATCGAAGCTGGGCAGAGCCAGTGGGCACCCTCGGATAGACTTGCGCAAACGCCACAACTTTCCAGCACGACCCCCCGAAAGTATCCCGGGCGCAAAGTTGGCGCAGCCCGCTCCTCCTCCGCAGCGTCGCCCTTCCCGTGGGGCGCGCGGCGGGGACGCGCGAGCTCCCGCGCGGGGCCGGCTCGGGGGACGCGGGGCTCGGCGAGGCCCGGCTCCGGCCCCCTGAATTGGGGGGTCCGCGTCTGCCCCAAACGCCGCTTTCTTCCGTTTTCCATGTCATTTCCTGTACTAATAAGATGGTGGTCAAAGCAGGGGAGGAGAGCAGCAGCGAGTCGCCGCCGTGCTGCTGCCGGCGCTGAAACTTTGCCCGGCCGGGGACCCCGCGCGCGGCAGCCCTGTCCCGCCGCGCCCCGCCGCCCCGGCCCGGCCCGCCGCCCCGCGTGGGAGCCCGCGAAGGTGAGTGGGCCCGGTGGCCACCGTGGCCATGAACGCGAACATGGCTTCGGAAGGCGCTGGGCGGCTCGCCAACCAGCGCGGGGACCGCGGCGACGCGCGCGCAGGGACACTGGGCAGCGGGGCGCGTGCGGACGACGGGGCATGGGCCATAGCACCCGCAGCGGGGCGGGCCGCAAGGTGGCCCGGGCCCGCAGGTTGCGGCGGCCGCCCGCCGCGGGCCTCGGGCGGCCCAGCCTCCGCCTCCTTCCTCCGCGCACTCGCCCGCCTTGTTCCACTGTAGCCTTTTCCTCGGCTCCGCCGCGCGCTGACGGACGCGGCCGCCGGCCAATGGGAGCGGCTTCTCCGGCCCGGCGTTCGGAAAGAGAACGCGTAGACAGGGGGCAGGGCGGGGCGAGGGCGGGATGCGGCCGCTGGCCTAGTTGCTGGGACCGGGTAGCCAGGGCTCCGGGACTGGGCTGGGGGCTTAGGGACTGCGTTCTTCTCTGCCACCCGCTGCGGGCCTGGGGCGGCAGAGGAAGGGCGTGGCTTTCATCTATTTTAAGTCTTGGTTGCGGCGTGGACTCTTCGGGAAATCGTTCCTGAGTGTCGTCTCCACCCCCACCTCCCCATTCCCGGTCCCCAAGGTACTATGTGATGCAAAAACTGCAGAAACTTGGTGGCCAATGACCTTCCTCCGTCAAGGCCATCGTGCCCTAGGCAAGTCGCTGCAGGGACTACGGAGCAGCCTTGGGCGAGGACGGCAAAAAGTTGCTGGTGTCTTGAGCACACCAGAGAAGGAGCTCAGACCCTTAGGATGAGTTGGCGACCTAGAGGAGGAAAGCCTCCTATTTTGTTTTATTTTCTGGCCATGGCTTCTTGTGGACGATAGCTGTGGTCTGTAATTTAGAGTGATCTAGAAGAAGCACACCCAGTCCTTTGTGCTTGGGGACCGCGAGCTGTGAAGGATGGTTGTGCTTCATCTTGGGAACGCTATAAACTTTGGGAGTTTTGTCCACCCTGAAACAGACTAATTTTCCACGAAATGTGATACCTGTGGCACCCCAGCTTGCCTTGCCCACTTGTCCCCTATAGAGGAAGGCTGGAACGTTCCTGGGTCTTGGTTTGGTAGTCCACTGTGTATGGGTCAGAAGCCCCAGCTTGTTTGCCTTATCCCTGGGGAATGGGGCATGGTCTCTGCTGGGAACCTTCTGGGCACATAGCCCAGGCCCCTCGGTTTCTTTAATTTCATGGGAAGGGCATCTTCAGGATCCTTTTCACAGGGCATTGGACTTTGAGGGCTGCTGTTGACCTCATCAGGGCGCTTTTCCTCCCTACAGTGGGCTCAGTGCAGTCCTTCTAGGAGTCAGCCAGAAGAGCATTGAGATAGAAGCCGTCAAGTGATTGACCCAGGGTCTGGTTCATGGTTTCAGAAGCGAGAGTTCTGAACTTGGGCAATGCTCCGATTGCTTGCCAGACCCCAGCCTGTTCCACCCAGCCCCTAACTGGCAGTGCCCCCAAGGGGCAGCTGTTCTTAGGGGCATCTTCTGAGTGTTCTTCTCAGAGATGAGGATTTTTTTTTTGTCCCAGGAACCCTTAGTCTGTCACCACAGTCATCACCTCCCGCCCGGGTTGCTGGAGTTTTCCAGTCCACGTGTTTCTCAGATTGGTTCTCCGAGTTGTCTGTCTGGTGAGCGTCTGCCATCTGGCTAACTCTTCACCTAGATTCAACATGGGCTTAATCAGCAAATGTAAAAGAGGGAAAGACCATAGAACAGGAGCTGGAGGGTCAGGCCTGTTTATCAAGTTGCCCTGAGGTTTCTTGCTTGAGGATCTTAACGTATTCATAACTTTCCTTCACTGCTGATGTCGCTCAAGGGTGCAGAATGTCACAGGTCCTTATGGGAAATATACTAGTATGTGTTTCCCTTAGTCAGTTCACCCATCTCCAAGCCCAGGAAGCTCTCTTCAGTTAATCCATCTTGGCTTCCGCTCCCCACAACCCGCAACATGTTGGTGATGCCACACTGCCCAACTTATAGAGTCCAAGAGAATGCACCTGCTCTTGCCCAGCTCCCCACTGCAGTCAGGAGTGGTACAGTTAGGGTCACCTCAGGCTCCTGCGCCCCCTTGAGTCTGCCCAGTACATTTCTGATGAAGGAGCAAATTGCCACTAGACCTAGATGTCTGCCTTCCTCAGCCTCATCTCCTGCCCTCACTGTGTCCAGCCCACTCTGCCCTGGTCAACCTCTCTTGGAATCCTGACCTAGAAATTATGAATGAGTGAAAGATGGTGAGGGCAGGATGGTGTGGAAGTGTGGTCTTTATTGGTCTCCCAAAGGTATTTCCAGCCAATCCAGGCATACCACAAGGTGGAGTTCAGGTCCTCTTATTCTAGAATGAGACCATGTGACTAGCTAGTGAGTTTGGACCCACAGAGATGGGTTACTTGAAGCTTAAAGCATTTAGGGGGCTGGAGAGATGGCTCAGAGGTTAAGAGCACTGGCTGCTCTTCCAGAGGTCCTGAGTTCAATTCCCAGCAACCACATGGTGGCTCACAACCATCTATGATGAAATCTGGTGTGCAGGCATACAGGCAGGCAGAATGCTGTATACATAATAAATAAATAAATCTTAAAAAAAAGCATTTAACTGTCAATGGGAGACTCTCCTAGCATCTTGTTCTTGGTGGTGTGGCATCTGATAGCAGGATGGGAGCTGCTTCTGGCTCACTTCCTGAGCAGTGTTCTTTGATGTTCCATAACCATGCAGTACAAGTGAGAGACAGACCTTTGTTGTTTTAAACCCCTGAGACCTGGGCGCTGGTCTCACATCGTCACCAGACCACAGGTCCTGTCTCAGGTAGGTGGCTTGTATCTGAGAGCTGCCAGATGGATGCCTTCTGTGAGTCCTTGGCCCTGAGTGGGCGTCACCGTGGGCACAGGCTGAGTGCAGGCAGTGTGCTCCGAGTCCCTGACCTGAACCCCAGCTGGAAGGCGTCAGACATAGCCTTGAGTAACTTGTGCGAAGCTCTAGGTCTTTGCAGATGCCTGGGCCCAGCAGTGCTGAGCTTCAGACAACTACGATGGGCAGTTCCAGGAGCAGAAGGGATAAGACTGGAGACCCCCAAGGTCTGCAGTGATTCAGTGAAAGAGCTGACCGGTGGGGAGGATGGTTGACAGCAGCTAGTGTTTCCGGAGGGCTTACGCCTGTCAGGCACTGTGTCTGAGGCAAGGGCATTCATTTAGCTGTTTTGGAATCTGAAGGTCCAAACAGCATGACTCCAGCTCCAGGGAGGGTCCCCTTGACAGTGTCTCACTATGGTGGATGGCACCGTAGATAGGGCAGATAATAAGGCGAGACAGGAAGTCTGGAAGGACTGTCTTCAGAGACCTCATCAGGTTTCCACAGAGAACTGCTAGCTCCTTTCAGGATGGGGCCCTCAGTGACCCAGGGACCTCCTCGTAGGCCCCGTGTCTTCAAGCCCTCAGTGACCCAGACCTCCTCGTAGGCCCCGTGTCTTCAAGTCCTCAGTGACCCAGGGACCTCCTCGTAGGCCCCGTGTCTTCAAGTCCTCAGTGACCCAGGGACCTCCTCGTAGGCCCCGTGTCTTCGAGCCCTCAGTGACCCAGGGACCTCCTCGTAGGCCCCGTGTCTTCGAGCCCTACCACCTCTGCACAGTCTCAGGGCCTTCACACGAACCACTAGGGACACACTCGTGATTGGGCCACTCCATACCGCATCCCTGTTCTGAAGACACCCACAGGTGTTCCCAGATCGGGGTACTGAGACTCTGAGAGCGGGGGTGAGGGGTGCAGAGCTAACGGCATGATCAGAATTGAAAAGTGGCAGTCTGTTGTCACCTCTTGAGAGAAGCCTCTTGGAGCCAAGGCAGAGGGTCCTGGGACCTCCTTGAATCGGATGGGCAGGGTGTCGAGGGAGAGAACAACAGGTGTGGGGAAGGGGCCCGGGCCAGCCTCTGAGAGGCAGGAGTGGCTTGGTGGCTGGTGAGTGTGTGGGTACTCTGTGAAAGTGTCATGTGGGGTCAGATGATCCCCTGGGTTTGGGCAGAGGAGGGCCTGGCCTGGGAGTACCTGGGAGTGGGCTTGAGGACCTGCTCTGAAGCTAGCTGGTAATCTCCACCTCTAACTGGAGCCTGCAAGTCATTGGAAGCCCAGAGCCCTGCGTTCTCAGAGTGGGGCCAGGGAGGGGCTTCTCGGCAGCTGGCCCAGGGGCCATGCCGGAAAAACAAGCCATGCAGAAAGCCAGAAGACAAAAGAGAGGGAGAAAGAAGGCAGAAAAACGTGTGCTGTTATTTTAAAAAGCTTATTTCCTATTGCAGATTTGTATCAGCTGAGACTGAGAGGGCCAGTGTCACACACAGTGCACCTACACTGGTGGCATCCCCCCAACCAAAGGCTGCAGGAGGGGAAGCCTGGGGCCTGGGACTGGGTGTCATCCTGCACTTCATTCCTTCGTCATGTATTCTTGCTGTGCTGGGCTTGGGCCACTCGGTCCCTGCCTTACACAGCTCACAAGTCAGTAGAGAGCTAAACACAATTAAATGTCATAGGTTATGGTCGATGGGAAAGGGGATAGCTGTGGACTCCCAGTCCAGGAACAGTCTCCTCAGAGGAGGAAGTCTTCAGCCTGGGCTTTGAAGATGGGCAGGATCAAGGGGTAGAGAGAGAGACACATGGAAAGCGTGGGTCTGTGGTTGATGAGTGGATGGATGGGTGCGAGAGGGTGGGACAGGTGGAGCAGAGCCGTGTCCTCCTCCTGCCCTCGGCCATCTCCCTGGAGTCCTGCACTCCAGTTAGCTCTGTTGTGGCTTCATCTCCATCACCAGGACTGCCAAAATACTGCCTTCTGGGGCGCTTTCCTGTTGAGAGTTGTAACCCACACAGCTCCCTATCTCAGCTTCCTGCTTTCTCTCTTTAACTTGTCTTATGTCTTACTTACCTATTTTTTATTTCTCCCTCTCTGTTAGTTCTCAGAGAGCTAGAATTTCTGGGACCTGGTTCACTCCTGTGACAGGAGTGTTGTGGCTTGAATGGTATGTTGTGTGAGGTTGTGAGTGAATGGCATGCCTCACGAAGGGCCTTCTCTGCATGGCCCTCGTCTTTGTTTCCCCAGTCTATAGTTTAGGATGCTGAAGATCAGAAAGGGAGAGGGAGAGCGTCACTGTTGGTAAGCTGTGTAACTGGGATCTGAACCTGGGCCACCAGGCCCGTGAGTGCTCCCTGACGCCAGCCCCCAGCTGAGTTGCACAAGTTTGCACACTGGTGGGCTGCAGGGACCCTCAGGAGGTTTTTCTAAGACACAGTGACCAGACACTTGGTCCAGAAATACTGGATAGAAAGGTTTGCAGAGGTGATAGAAGAGGAGGGTGAAGCCAGCAGGATGGTTACAGCTCAGAGTGGACAGGTGAAGGCTCAGCTCCAGCAGGCAGAGAATCCTACATGGCGTGGCTTGGGAATGCCTGGACCTGAGCCCTTGCAGGGAGAGGGAAGTGAGGGAGATAGCAATTTGGTGGGGGTTGGAGTTGTGCCTTGCAGAGGACATGGGGCTCAGGTCAAGTCCTCCCAGGCTGGCTGTTCCCTGAATGTAGAGGAGGGGTGATAACAGTTACCACTCAGCTTAGGGCTGCACAGACGGCTCCCAGCAAGCACTGGGCACCAGTGCCTGGCGTCAGCTTAACTTGGAGCTACCTTCCTGGATGTACAGTCACTGTGCACCAGAGAAGCATGTCCTGGGCATGGAGATAATCTTGTATTCCTTACCGGGAACAAGGTACCCAAAAAGAGATGGGTAGAGGCCTCTGCACTTGCCCGCAATCTGGCTACACCCCCAGGCACTCATTCCACACCCTGACTGCTGTTTGAGCCTGACAGGCTTCCTTTTCCTCTTCTGGCCACTGAGATGAGGGCATCAATCCTGCCTCATATTCGTGGAAGAAAATCTTTCTCTCTTTGTTGTCAGTGCCAAACTGAGACACTGTTCCCAGGAGGGATCAGCTTCTGGGGGGGGCATTTGTTGAGTATCAGGGACCTTGGCATCCATTTATGGAAGGGAAACTTGTGGCTCAGAGAGGTCCCTTGACTGACTGAAGGACACACAGCTTGGATTCTTCCTGGTCACCCTATGAAAGCTACATCACAAAGGAAGCCTTAGGGGCCACTTTCTATCTTATCTAATAATTCCCAACAGGTTTCTTGTGCTTTAAAACGGATTTGATTGGTACGATCTTGGCTGATGCAGCTCTGTCCAGGACCTTCCCCACCCTGGGAACCTCAGACTCAGAATGCAGCAGCACACTTGGCTCGACCAAGAGTCTCAGATGAAGCGATGATGGGGGAGGAAACCAGACATGGACGGCTGGCACCCTGCCTCCCGGCATCGGCCTCAGAGCAGGGTGACTGTGAAGGCGGTTCTATCTTTTCCATGGGACACACCTGAGTCTCTGGAGGTTTCTATGGCTTCTGGAGCTTTCTCTGCCCTCTGAAACAGAAGAAAACTCAGAATTCCAACCCACTCCTGTTCTGCTTTCCTCCCAAACCTTTATCCAGATTCCCAAGGCAGGCAGGTAAGCTCACAGGATACCTCATTGTACCATTGAGGAAACTGAGGCTCAGAGGCTAGAAGTGACTTACGAAGGTCATGTGCTTTAGAGTGGCCAGACTCCAAACTTCACCTTCTCCTGTGCCCCAGGGTATATTCGTAGTAAGTAGTTTCAATACTTGGAGAAGGTTGTAAATAAACACACGGTGAGCAGGCTACAGGCGTAGGACTGGGGCTCTGGATATGCTTTGACTCAACCCTGAGCTGAGCTGGTGTGGACATCACTGAGAAAGTAAATGTGGAGCCACCCCTACAGTGCCAGAGCTCACAGACTGCTGTCACCTGTTTTCTCAGACTTTTCTGGAGGGAAAGGATGAGGGTCAAGAAAAAGTCCCACTGCCAGCGTCTCTGGTGATGGAGTACCTGGCTTAGGATACGAGAGAGGCAGGAACAGTGGCCAAGCCGACCCTCGGTTTCTGCAAGGAGAAGGCTTGTTCTGAGGGTGCTTGTCATGGGACGCATCAGTGGACCCAATATTATCATGGCCTGAGGTAGGGTGTGACTCTGGAGGGTGGAGAACTGTTGATGGGACCTCACTCAAGCTTCACAGCCCCACTACAGTCAGGGTGGCTTACCCTGTGTGTGCACAAATCTATGTGCCTGTTAAGCCCCTCTGCAGACCAGCTGGGTTCCAGAAGGCAAGTCAGACTAGCCACGGGGCTTGGTGTTTGCCGAAGACTCGGTGTCCAAGTGAGTGGCTGTGGTGAGGAGAGAGAAGCCACCTGCCTTGGGAAGGGAAGAGGAAGTGCGCCAAAGAGACCCATGGCTTAGCAGCTGGAACAAGACTTACCCCCAAAGGTGTAGTATGAAATTCCAAGAAATGTTGAGCTTCCTGTGAGCTCCCTCTAAGCCCCGTATAAGCCATGTGTACAGGAGGCGCATGTGTGTGCACAGTCCTGCGAACCTCAGCCATCCCATTATGCTGATGTTATGGGATCCAGTTTGTAAGGTGAAATGTAGGTCCAAAGAAGGGAAGGCTGAGCCAAGATCACTTATTCTGCATTACTGCTGGTGGTGGCCTGGCCTGCAGGATCTTTGCCCTGGGTGACTGGTGGCTTCCTCATCCCTCCCCTTGGCTGCCGGGTAGTGCAGTGAAAACATAGGACACAAAGAACCATGACCCAGGTCAGTCTGGGAAATGGGGGCTCTTGGCACAGTGCAGCTGTATTACGGGGTGTTCAGACCTTTCCACCAAATGTTTTGCCATCAGGTATTTGAGCAGTGCCCTTTTGGTATCTGGAAATGCAAACACTACTGGATGTTCTTAGAACGCTAGGCAAGCAACAGCCTGGCCAGTGCTGTCCAGTGTGTGCTGGGTGGACCTCTGGCCTAGGTGGGCAAGTGTTACAGGTCGTCTGTAGGGAGAGTGGTACAGACTTGGAGAACAAACTGGTCCCATGCCATTTCCATTGTAGTTTACAAAGCCAACCATGGGTCACTGTTTGGAAGCTAAAACAAAGTCTCTTGATCACAGATAGTTTGAGCAGCTCTGGCTCCTCAGCCTGGCTTTGAATGAAGGCAGGAAGTTTAAAGATTGGCTTTGGGCAGTGGGGAAGGAAGTGCAGGTTTATTTCCCAGAAGTAGGTGAGCAGCTGGACACCCCCCCAAAACCCAGCAGAAGTGTGTCAGGTGGAGGGAAGGGAAGGGCATTTGGGCACTGAGAACAATGTGCAAAGGTGAGCAGTGGGAGGGCCCTGTAATCCATTGAGTGACGGGTGGGCTTGGCATTTGGGAGAAGGGGGAGATGGCTCTGCACTGTAAGGAGTTGCCCTGGAAGTACTGAGGAATTCCTGATAGTTCCTCAGGAGAGGTGAGATGCCGTCAACTTTTAGGTTGAGAACTGCCCCTGTGGAGGGAGGCTTAGAATGGGGATACACGCGGTCCTGGTGATTTAGAGGAGGACAAGACCACCCTGGTGGACACTCCTTTCTGCCTGTCAGGAAGGCTGTCCTTGGGTCCAGGGAGTTGCTAGGGACGAGCTATCTGCCTATAGTATGAGGCAGTTCTGGCTGGTGAGCCAGCAGGCCTCTGGGGTGAGGCCACAGCCTTCCTAGGCTGTCCTAGTCACGGGCTGATATCTGCAGGGGGAAGATTCATTTCCCCACCTCTAACACCAGAGCTTCAGGGTTGTGGCCTGGGGAGCAGCCAGTGGGGTGTCCAGATTCTTTGGGCCTGGTGGGACCATATTCAAGGAGGGAAGTTAGGGCTTGTTGTAGAGGCTGGGATCACCGGGGCTTGTGGCCTGCTTTCTGGAGACCTGGGGCCGGGGGTAAGAAGGGACAATTGCCTGAAGTTGCCTCCTCTGTGGATCCTCTAATGGCCAGGTCTGGGGCCTGCGTTCCTGCCGCACCTGGAAGCTGGGCCCGTCCAAAGGACTGTTGCGGAGTGTTCAGAAGCTACTCCCTCAGCTCTTCCCGTCCTCTTTTCTGAGTTGAGGGACCCACCTTGTCCTCGGGTTTCTGGGAACAACCCAAGGTGTGCCTGGGCCTGCATGTGGCCACAAGCCCAAGGAGGGGGGGGCTGCCCAGGAGGGAGCTGCGGGAGCACCCTTCCCACAAGCACCAGCCTCACCCGTCTCCGTGGGGCCCTGTTAAGGGTGCCCCTGGCTCGCTCTCTCTGTTACGCTTTCAGACCAGCTGGGTTCTGCAGCAGCCGGAGGCTGGGCAGCTGCCGTTCAGTTTCTGTACTCCTACAGAACAGGCCTTCCTCACTGACCCAGCATGGTCTGCAGGCCAACCAGCCCAGAGTCACTGAGGTGCCTTGGTTTTGACAATGGTTTCAGTCACACTGGCAGAGTGGCAGCCTGGGTGGGCACTCTGTCAGGGGTGGGGTGGGGAGAGAGCAGGTTCCAGGTCAGTGGCCCTGGCCTCAGGTTTCCTCCTGCTACCCACCCTCCCCCAAAGCTGGCAATTTCCCTGGTGAATGTCATGCAGGACTGCCTTGCTTCTCAATGTCCTTGTTTCTCAAAGGACACTCCCAGCCTGTTTGGCAGGACCCCCTCCCCACACACACATAGTGTGATCCTCTAAGGCTGTACCCGGGAGTCAGGGCACAGTCAACTGCTTCTTTTGTCTCAGGCGAATCAATTAGTGCCTTCCAGTCACAGCCCCTCCTCACTTCTCTGACTGTTTTGGTTTAGAGTCCAGGCATTGCCCATTTATTTTCTTGGCACCTTGGGTGCACCTGGAATGTGGCTGTGACCTCTTATGTTAATGGAGCCATTGTTTTTCAAAAAAAGGCGACATTAGCTCATCTTACCCGCAGCCAGCCATCATTGGCCCAACTGACAGATGGATTAACTGAGGCTCCCAAAGGGTCAGTGATGTTGGTAGGGTTGTGTGTGGTTCCTTGAAGGCAGAGCTGAGACTCAGGTCTATTCCTCCTGTCTCTTCTCTTCACGCTGGAGCTGACTTGCAGTAGTGATGTCATTGGCATTTGATTGTTACCTGGCCCCAACTTAGGGTTTAGCTGGGGCTGCCAGGTTCAACCTGTTTGGAGTTAGGGTTCACTGGGAAGTCAGGGCTCTTGCCTGGGTACAGTGTCACAGTTGGGTATTTAGTGCCATGAACACTTGGTGTGCATACCTGCTTTCTCCTCTTTCCTTTCTGAGCTTCACTTCCCAGATGCACCCTTTACCCTGAAGCACCCCAGAAGCTGGTCAGGAGCGAGGCGGCTTCTGGGATGGAGGCTGGAGGTCACTGAGGAAGCTGGGTAGTGCAGGCAAGAGAAGGCTGCTCTTGATAGCCAAGCTGCTCACCTCTGAATGTCTAAGTCACAAGTGGACCCACATGGCTCAGCCTCCCCCTTCCTAGGATCTAATGTGTACAGCGCTTCTCCCTAGTGACCCTATGTGTGGGTAGACAGACCTTGGTCTTGGCTCCCATTTTCCTAACCAGGCTCAGCAGAGACTCTGATCCACATGTGTACATGGGTATTAGAATTTTCTCTGATGCCCCCATCCCTATTGTGGGTGATTTTATTGCTCAAGGGGCCTGGTAACTGTTTTCCAAGGCAGAACTTTAGGTCTTTTAAATTTTGTTGTGCTGAGTTTTAATCCGATAAAGAACATGCACGCATACATTTACTGTGAAAGTGGGGTGTTGACAAACAAGGTTTTCTTTAGCAGCCACCACATTCCAGACCCAACAAGGCTAGCTAGCGGCTGCCGTGGTCCTCCAGCGTTCTGTCTGCACACAGGTGCATAGCGTACGACACACAGACAGTGATAGTTGTCTAAGTACTGTAGTACTGAGTTCAGTAATCCTCACTTAACATTCTCCCTACAAAATCTGGCTTTTGTGTACTGTCTGTGCATGTCGGGTGTGTGTATACGTGTGCTTGTGCATGCAGAGACAAGAGGTCAGAGTCCGATGTCTTCCTCAGTCACGCATCACCTGTGACTGGTACGGTCTCTGTCTTACCAACTCTGGAGCTCATTGATTTGGCTAGACTGGCTGGCCAGCAAGCCCCGGGACACCATCTGCACCCCCTCCCAGATTTCAGGAATACATTGGCACACCTGGCTTTTTTTTTTTTTACCTGGGAGGGGGAGCAGGTTTAAACTTACAACCTCATGTTTGCAGAGCAAGCACTCTCCTGACTGGCTTTCTCCCTGTCCACCCCCCACAAGCCCCTCTTTGCTATGTAGCTTAGCCTGGCTTCTAACTTGTTGATCCTCCCGCCTCTGTTCTGAGTACCGCGATTACGGGCCTGAGCCATGACCATCAGTTTGGTTATGTCTTCACATGCAGAACTATCATCATCACCTAGCCATTCCCTACTGCTGGACATCTAAGTTAGCTACCATTTTATCCCAGAGCTTTCTCGGGGCGCTCTAGATTTGTTGTTGCTGGGTTATGGAAACCTGTTATGCTTTAAACATGTATTAACTGATACTTAAATTTTTCCCATTGAGAGCTTGTGAAGAAACGAACACCTTCCATGATGCCAGCTATCCTTCGCTCTCCTCTTTTGATCTGGGTAGAAATCTGCTTCCCTGGCCCCTGGCGTCTCCTCTCCTTTTTCTCCCTGTTTCTGACCTTGCTCAGTGGCACAGTTCTGATGAGCTGGGAGCAGGGCAGAGGTAGAGGTAGTTCAAAAAATCAGTGGCCTCTGGAATCAGAATGCTGTCCTTGGGATCCTGACCCGGCTCCCCAGAGTCACCATTTCCAGATCTGTGGCACCTCTTTCTGTGGCTTGGCCTTACCCACTACGAACCAGAAATAACGGCGCTCACGTCACCGAGCAACCTTAAGTGCAAAGGGCTGGCCAGGCGAAGGGCAGGTGCTTGGCAGTATCCCTGTCATAGAGTTCTGCCTTTGCTCGTCATCGCCTCACAGGGTGCTGAGCCTGCGTCCCTGGTGGGCAGACCGGGTTGGCTCTCGCCATCGTGACGCCTCCCATCCCCGGTCAATGGTGTCCCAGAGGACACTGCTGCCTGGGAATGCACTGGATGATCAGATTTCTACCCTGCTTGGCCAGGAAGGTTCTGGAGAGGGGCCTGCAGAGGAAAGAGGCTGTCCTGGTCATTTGCTCTGAGGAGGTAGCCAGGAGCATAGTACCTAATGTAACCCCACACCTTGGACAAATTGACCAATTTTTCAATGGGTCCGTTGTGGATGTAGATTTGATCTCTGTTGGACTGTGGGGTGGGTAAGAGAAGAAAGCAGCTTGGGGCCAGACTGTCCCCTGGGAACTGGTTGTCTTAGAACCATTTTGGCCCAGGCAAGGGTTTGCCTCAGTCTCTGGGGCCCATCGTTCTCCTGGTTCCACGTTGGTGCTGGGAGAGCAACATCTGGCTTTACCTGCAGCCTTGCCAAAGGCAGAGCACCTGCGTGCCCCACCTGGCTCCTGACCAGCAAAACAGGTCCCCTGGCTGTGGCCATTGCTCAGGTGGAGAAACCAAGTTATTTTACAGATTCCTAAATGGCATTCTCAAAGCCACCCACATGGTTGGCCACTGGCAGAGCTGGAGTGGTATTCATGCCATCTGGCTGTCCATCCACTTCTTTTTCGCAGGGCCACCCAGTGTGACCATTCTGGCAGTGGTTGCCCAGGCACGCAGCCCGCTTGGCCTTGGCTCTCTGGGCAGTGGTGTGTGGTCAGAGAGGGCAGACAGCGGGGATTACATTCCAAAAGCAGAGGAGTGTGTGGCTGGCCCTGGCCCAGTCCTCCCCAGCACCAAGCCACAATCCCTCCTGGTAGTTGAAGTGGCCAGCTGAAGAACCACTCCGAGGTCCCTCTGCCCTCTTAGAGAGAGAACTCTGGGACCTGTCTTCTGGGAAGGGAGCTGCGACAATGGGGACTCCCAGGGAAGCAGAGAAGAGCCACTGTTGGTCCAGGTTTCCACTGGGGAGAGTACATCTCTGAAACACCAAGGGGCTGGTTGTGCTGGTGGTGGCAAGGCACCTGCCAGCCCCTCTGTCCTAGCTGCTGGCTCCTGCTCTCCTGCTGCTGCCTTACTCTGAAGGTGCTGGCCTGACCTCGCTTGAAGTGAAGGTCGTGAACATAATGTTAGAGGGATTTGCACAGTGGTCCGGTCTCACATCTCGCGTGTGTACTGAGAGCTTACCTGAGCTAGGTGCCATTCAGTACCTCATGATGCATCTTAACTCCATCCTCAGAATAACCTGAGGTGGCTGCCATTGTTAGTTCCCATGTACAGCTGGGGAAGCTGAGGCTTGGGGAGATAGCCACAGTATGTAGCCCAGATTGGCCTTAAACTCATAGGGATCCTCCTGCCCCAGCCTCCCGAGTGCTGGGGTTACAGGTGTACCTGTCTAGCCGCATTCCTGTACCACTTCTAGCATGAGCTACATAAGCAGGGACCCCTCAGACTGGAATAAGGGCTTTTATGGGAGGCATTGATGACTGGGGCTCTGAGTGGGCCACCTGTTCCCTTGGCACACCAGTTTTGATGAGAAGACGCCCACGCAGTATAGCTGGGCAGTGCTGTACCCAGGGCCCCGGCCATGGCAGCTGTGCTCACTCCCAGAGACCGGCAGCTGAGCTGATTTGAACTCCATCCTAGGGAGTGGGCGGTGCTCCTCCCAGCTGTCCACACAGCAGCTCAGCCGCCAGCCCCCAGGGATGGAAGTACATTCTCTCTGCATGGGTGGCTGTGGAGTATTACCGGTACTGGTGTTGGCTTCCTCTGGAAGGACACTTGAGCTACCATTGAACTCTACAGTCTCCTCTACCTAGCCTACGATGCTCTCCCCGTCCCTACCACCCGTGAGCCCACCTGGGCTAATGAGGCTCAAGAAGGAGAGGTAACTTACCTGTTTCACCGGCCTTCAGATGAACCTCCCTCCAGCAGCTCCTGTGTTCCCCATGGATCCCACAAATAGGAACAGCTACCTAGATGAAAACTAGTGCAGGGTCCTTGTCGGGCTTGCGTGCAGGGAGTCCCCCACTCCCAACAGATTTGCTCTCTGCACAAAGCCCAGCAGCAGGATCTCTGCAGTGGTCCTCACGCTTGCTGTTGTCTCTGTGAGCCCCTCGCTCTGGGTTAGTAAGAACCCGCCACCTTGCCCGTGGATAGAATAGGGCCTGGATTCCAGAGCCTGAAACTGGAAAACACATAGTAGGCATGGGGAGGGGGCTGCCGGTGTCCTCCTGTCTCACTCACCTGAGGACTGGAGACCAGAAGAAATGCCAAGCATGGGAAAGCATTACAACCTATGGAAAGCAGGGGTCTGGCTTCAAATTCAGTTTTGAAACTTCTCTGTGGTTGCCCAAGCAGCCTCTCTGAGCCTCATTTTCCTCGCCCACAGAATGAGGACAGTAAGATGGAAGGATAGGTACCTAACAGGAGCCCAGGCATGCGTCCCGTTTGCTGCAGGTCTGCTGCCAGGGAGGGGACAAGGAGGGACTTAAGAAAGCTCTAGAGTCTGTGCCAGCAGCCCAGGAAGCTGAGGGCAAAAATAGACGAGTCTGGAGACAGGGGCTCCAGATGGCCAGGCTACCCTCTGCCAACCCCAAGCCTGCGTAAGCCTTCCCTCCTGGGGCTGGTCCTTGCATAAATTACCCCTCGGCAGGATGGGCTAATTTTATCGTTTTGGTTTTCGTGATTCATTTCTCATCCGGGAACCTGTGAGAGACGACATGGGAAGGGCTCTGCAGGTTGGGTGCCGGGTGCCAGCTGTAGTGGAGTGCCATGTCCATGCGCGGTGCCATTGGTGCCAGCTGCAGTGGAGTGCCGTGTCCACGCGGGGTGCCATCGGCTTATCGTGATTTGGTGTAAATGAGCTGCAGTGGATCCCAGGGGTGGAATACAGCAGTTTCACCAGTCTGTTTTGGCCTCTGTGGTAGAATAGGTTGGCAGGAAGATGTTTGTCACCTGCTGGTCTAGTGGTGGGAGTTGGCTTAAGGCCAGTTTTTCCCTCCACTGTGGTCACAGAATGCCAAAGCAAATGAGTGCTACAGGAAACCAAGCCCAGCTGCCTCACTGTACAGACAGGTAAACTGAGGCTCAGTGCCCAAGTGGAAGAGGTCAGGCTCACAGCAACCCAGCTTGACTGAGTCTTTTTCATTTCATAAGGGGTCAGTGGGAGGCTAACTGTGGTCACACCTGGGGCTCCCCTCTGGCACCTGCCCTCCCAGATTCCATCTGAGCTGCTTCTCCTGCACTCGATTGCATCCGCTTCACCTCAGCATCTGCAGGGTTCAGTGTGGGGGAGCAGTCCCAAGGAAGATGAGCTGGCAGGCTGGACAAGTCATCATCTGGAGCTGACCCATCTGAGCAGGGCTCCTACTTACCTCCAGCATACCAACGCCATGTGGGGCCACATGCACAGCGTGAAAGCCGCAGCAGCTGCCTGTTTTCCACCTACACTTCCTTCTTGTCGCCTCAGGGTGGAGCTGGTCCCATGGTAATTACCGTGTGGAACCTCTCAGGAACCCCTGTCTTCCCTGTGCAGGATCCCTGTTTTACAAGATTGCCACCTGGAAACAGTGGCAAGAGGGTAGGTAGGCTTTGGGCTGATTAGACTCCACACAGCTGCTGTGCAGCTTTGTTCAAGCCACTTAACCTCTCTGAACTTCTATCAGAAAAGCAAAGGAAAACTGCTTCCAAGGTCATGGACTTTATGAAATACAACCTGCCAGAAACTCAGCCGTTGTGCAAACATGGAATGCATTGTGGCTCTGCTCAAGGTCCAAGAGGGTCCTGAGAGCTTCCTGCACCATGGGATCCAGCGGCTCCCACAATGTCTTCAGGGCTCTGTCCAGCCTTCTCGGCTTTCTTCTGTACTGACTCCATTTATAGGCAGCTGCTGGGGTGGGGGGTGGGGCACAAGCCTGGCAGCAGGCACCTCTGTTCTGCATCCTGTGAAACTCCATTGCTTCATCCATGGGCTGGGCCTCCTACTCTTCCTTGCACCAACCATTGGGTATTGCTGATCCAGTATGCAGATCCAGGCTCTCATTGATTGGTCTTCACAATTGTACACTGAGCTGGAGAAGAGACAGGGCGAGTCCCGTCCACAGGCATGGTTGCTGAGCCATGAGGATGGGAACCTTGTTCCCGGCACGTAGGACAGTGCTGGCGTTCAGGTCAGGAGGGAATGAATGGGCACCCTCCACTGGGTTTGGAAGGCACCAGGCCAGGGCAGTGACATATTAGAGCTTCCCCCTCCCACCTCCTTCCTGGAGGCCTGTGAGGAAGGTCACCTTTCTGGCAGTGTTACAGCTCTGCAGAGCCTCTTCCTTCTAAGCCTGCCAGCTCACCAGAGCAGCCCAACAACCCCCAGTTTGTCCCACAGGTGTGTGACAGACAGTCATCAAGTGTTAGTGACTGTGTCACCGTGCATACTCAGGCATCTTACCCAACATTGGTCTCCTTCATCTATGAGCGTCAGTATCTCACACTGCTTTTCCTCCTTTTGAAGCAGAGCTCCTTTCCCATCATCTGTAAGGAAGGGCACAGTGAGGAGTGAGAGCATGCATACAGTAGGTGCCTATGAAAGGCAGGATCTCTGCCCCCCTCAAAGTCATGATCTCTGTCAGCACACAGACCTGTGCATGAGCCTTTCCACCTACGTGGAAAAGTGTTTGCTCAGTACACACACACACACACACACACACACACACACACACACACACACACACACGATCATGGGAGTAAGCCCAGGCACATAGTGTCAGAACTAAAGTACAAAGGAGCAGAACAATTTTTTTTCACAAGCAGCTCAAGTGGTCACGTGCATGGTAGACAAGTCTCCCTGGTCTCAAATTGCATGGGAGGATGAGGTGAGGCAGCAACCCTGCATACAGTGGGTTGCTGTGTAGGGGATGAACCAAGGACTGAGAGCTCAGCACCTTTCAGAGAACACAAAGAAGCCTGTCTTCAGGAAGCCAGCACATGTATGCTCATAGTCCCCTTGACCTACTTTATTACTATGTGACCAGTGGCAGAGATGGTTTTGGGGTCAGAGGACAGGAAGTCCTTCCAGCCAGAGATGCTCAGTGGAGAAGTTACAAGGATGCCCAGAACTCAGGCGGGCAGCCCTCCCCCATCTTGAGCATGCACTTGTACAATCCCCTAAACAAGTCATGTTAGACAGACTTTGACTCAGGAAGTTGGGGTGGAGCCTAGGCTTCTGTTTTACCAGCAAGCTCCGTGTGATGCCAACACTTGAGAGCTATGGGCTCATCCTTAGGGAAAGAGGATGGAGACACACTGAAGGTGTTTTTAATTGTAAGAATTCAGGCCGTAGCAATAAATATGGAGCCAGTGAGAATGTTGAGGACAGAGCCAGTGAGAGCAGGGAGGACAGAGCCAGTGAGAGTGTGGCGAGGATGGCTGGGCTGCACACAGGAGGAGACTGGGGAGGTGTAGTCAAGGCTGGGCCTCCAGTGGTCTGTATGTAACTGTGCCTTTCTTCTCCCACAGTGTGCAGGTGGCAGGAGCATGTTTGAGAGCTCACTGTTAGCCAGGGTTCCAGTTTCAGCACTGCTGTGTGAAGGAACTATACATGACTTACAGGGTCCTTTGCTCAGATGTCGTGGGACTCCTCATTAGCAGTGTGAGGGGAAGAGTTGGTGAGACCAGAGGCCATGGTGTGGCCCTAGCATAGGCAAGTTAGTAGTCTATATGGGAAGCCATTGGTTATCCTCCAGAGAGCCCCCATGTCCAGTCCCGGGCCTATCCTGGCCCGCCCACCTTATCTTTGCCATCAATGACTGTAGCTTTCCTGGGCCCTAGGCAGCCAGCCCAGGTACCCTCACTCCTTGCATCCTGCTGACTTCTCAGCCTTTAATGGGCCCTGGATGGCCCATATTTAGGATTCTGGAGCCCTGGAGTCTTAGGGAATTTATTGGGACACCAGGGCTCTCCTCTATAGAGTGGCTGGGGGGAACCCCACTATATCCTTTCCTCACATGTTGCTAGCATTCTGGGATAGGCATGGAGGAGAAGCCTGGGATTTGTTTTTAAAACTATTTTTGAAAATTTATTTTTATTTCACGTACATTGGTATTTTTGCCTGCATGTATGTCTGTGTGAGGGTGTTGGATCCCCTGGACCTGGAGTTACAGACAGTTGTAAGCTGCCATGTAGAACTTGGGTCCTTTGGAAGATCAGCCAGTGCTCTTAACCACTGACCCACCTCTCCATTTCCCCGTTTTTAAAACTCTTAATATCGACAAATATTTTTATTACGTATCAAAGAATGAATAAGAATTTCCATGTACTTGTCACCCAACCTCAGTTAATAATTCCTGGGCATTGCTGCTCTGTTTTAAATTAAGAATGTATTCTGGTCTCAAATAGATTGAGAAGCACCTTCTCCCTGGCTATTCATATACTACTGGCAACTGTCATTGCTCTGAGCCACAAGCACCTAAGAATACATCTAAGTACCACACATGTTCTGTGTGTACTACCACAGAATGCTATTGTGTAACTGAAGATACACTCATTTGGGGGGGCATGTGTGTGGGTGAACATGTGCCATAGTGCATATGTGTATATATGTGTGGGTGCACATGTGCCATGGTGCATGTGATATGTGTGTGGGTGCACGTGTGCCATGATGCATGTGTGTATATGTGTGTGGGTGAATGTGTGCCATGGTGCATGTGTGTATATGTGTGTGGATGCTCATGTGCCATGGTGATGTGTGTATATATGTGTGTGTGCACGTGTGCCATGGTGCATGTGTGTATATGTGTGTGGGTGCACATGTGCCATGATGCATGGGTGTATATGTGTGTGGGTGCACATGTGCCATGTTGCATGTGTGTATATGTGTGTGGATGCACATATGCCATGGTGCATGTGTGTATATGTGTGTGGGTGCACGTGTGCCATGGTGCATGTGTGTATATGTGTAAACGTGCACGTGTGTCATGGTACATGTGGAGGTCAGAAGATAACTTTAAGAAGTCAGTCCACTCCTTCCACTATGTGGGGTTGAACTCACCAGGCTTGGCAACAAGGCCCTTTCCTCATTGAGCTCCACGTATATTTTGTATAACAACCTTACTAAGTAGAGGTTGCCTGTATCCACAGACCTAGAGAGGTTCAGGCACTCCCCCAGCCACACAATGTCAAGCACCTCTCATCAGCCATTCTGTTCCTTACTCAGATACTACTGTCACCATGGAGGAGATCATGCATCCGCGAATCTGTTGTGTGTCCACTTTGCACCAGGCCCTGTTCTGGCTGCAGAGGACACAGCAAGAAACAGAATAGATAAGATCTTCTCTTCCTGGAGTCTCCATTCTAGCTGGAGAGACCGGGACCAATCTTATAAATAAATACTGTGCAAGTTGGACGAGGATGTGGTCTGTAGACGGTCCGGCAGGCAGGAGGGGAGGAGCAAAGGGCGCTGCTGTTCCACAGAGGATGCCCCGAGGTTCGACATCAGCCAAAGCCTGGAGGGCCGGGCAAGTTGATCTGCAAATGCAAAGGCCCATGCGGAGGCTGGGCGGGACTTGGAGCTGTGGTAGAGGTAATGGGAGAACCATGAGAGACAAGGTTTCAGGAAATGGGGACAGTGTCCTGGTCACTTTGCAGGGTCTGAAGAAAGGTGCCCCTTGTGACAGATTCTCCTTGACTGTGGGGCAGGGGTTGGACGCTTTCGTTTTGTGAGATCAGATCTCACTATGTAGAGGAGGCTGTCATTGAGTTCAAGATCTGGACTACAGGTGTGAGGCACACATCCAGCTTCTGTGCATCTTGTAAGGCCCCAGAACCCTGTCCCTCCCCACAGAGGGCTCGGTACTAACTCCCAAGAGAGAGGATGCACAAGAGCAGAAGATGGTTTACGAGGCCCAGGAGCAAGCCTATCCAGAGGGGCCCCACACTGCAATGGGGCAGGGCCAGGCAAGGATGGGTGACAGCTGCTCAGAACAGAAACCTTGTCTGGACAGGCTGGAGAGAGCAAAGCAGACTTCCAGGAAATGTAGAGTGGCTGGCTTCCCGACGTTCTGACAGGCACCCTGGCCATGCCCACTGAACTCCCCCATCGACTGTGTCCAGCATCAACCGGCTCTCTGAACCTCCAGCCTCAGTTGTGTCCACTCGTCCACCCACCTCTGACACTGGCTTCCCAGACTTGGCCCAGTCCCCATAGGACTAGGACTCAGTGGGAGAGTCACCTCAGCGTCCTGTTTCAGATCCTAGCTGTCTAGGCTTCTGGTACTAAGGATTCTCACCTCTGTCTGTACAGCAGAGGCTCCAGGCCCCTTTCTCCATTTCCATCATCCACTGGGTTGGCTCGCGGGACTCAGGAAATGGTGTTTCCTGCCATTCCTGGCATATAGGAAGGGCCCAGCCCAGACACTGCAGGTGGAAAGGCTGCATAGGGGATGGCAGGTGGGAGGCCAAGGAGCTATTGAGCCTTTTCTGTAGTCACCCCAGTGTGTTTACTAGTCTGACAGGTCTCTGAGCTAAGGCTGTGTGTGTGTGTGCTCAGTATACACATGCCCACACACTAGCAAGCACATGTGAAGGCTGGAAGCTGACTTCTGGTGTCTTCCTCTGTTTCTCTCCACCTTATTTTTTGAGCAGGGTTTGTTACTGAATCTGAAGTTCGGTATTTCAGCTAGACTGGGTAGCCAGCAAGCCCCCAGGAGCCGTCTGTCCCTCTGTGCCTACAACACAGGCATCAGAGGCACATGGCCCCATGCCCAGATTGTATGTGGGTGCTGGGAGCTAAACTCAGGTTCTTGTGCTCACACAGCGAACACTTCACTCACTGGACATCCTACTCCTCCCCGCATCTTAAAGCTTATTTTAATATTCTGGTTCTGGTCTCAGTGCCCCACAGAATCACACCCTAGTCCTCTTGCAGAGGACAGTGGGTGAGGCTGAAGACATGGGCTTTGGGGAGACCAGCCCCACCCTGAAGCTCTCTGGAGTCCCCACAGGTCACTTCATTAGCAGACACTCCGGTGCTGGCCAAGGGGCTTCTTATGAATACAGGAGACATTCTAGTTAGAGAGCGCGCCAGAGACCAAGGACAGGGCCAGATATGGTTCTTATTATACCCATGTCCTTCTGCTCTGACAGCTGGCTTTATGGAAAGAATGTGTCCTGTGAAGTCCTCTTCAGGGCTTGGCTGTCTTAGCAACAGTGGCTGTGAACTTTCTCACCAAAGTCACAAAATAAACACCTTTGACCCCAAAGTGGGTCAGGAGTCTGCTCCCGAGGGGAATGTCCTATATGGTGATAGTCCTAAAGGCCAGGCTCTGGTTGGCCGTGATGGCTCACACCGTTAATCCCAGCACTCAGGAAGCAGAGGCCAGCCTGGCCTACAGAGCAAATTCTAGGACAATCAGAGCTGCACAGAGAGACTTGTCTTGAAAGACAAGCGCAACTGGAGAACTGGCTGCAGAGATGGCCCAGCGGTTAAGAGCGCGGCTGCTCTTCCAGACAGCGTGGGTTCAGTTCCCAGCACCCACATGGCGGCTCACAACTCTGTAACTCCAGCTCCAGGGCATCTGACCCCTCACACAGATACAAATGCAGGCAGAACATCAATGGACATGAAATAAAAATAAGTAAATCATTAAAAAAAAAAGAAAGAAAGAAAATAAAAAGGCCAGGCAGGCTCCATATTCAGTCACAGTCACTGGGGAGACCATGGGGTTGTACCATTGGTTGACATGGGCAGCCCCTGTTCCTGGGACTGAGTGGGCCAGATGCTCCTGAAGTGGAGTGTGACACCTGAGCATCAAGCACAGTGGGAAGCAAGCTCTCTCTCTCTCTCTCTCTCTCTCTCTCTCTCTCTCTCTCTCTCTCTCACACACACACACACACACACACACACACAAATGATGCCAATCTGAACCACCTTCTCCAGGCCTTGCCCCAACATCCACCTCTCCAATTCCTACCAGCTGAGCAGTACACGTAGTACATTTTAGAAGTCCTGCAGAAGGGACCACCCTGGAAGGACCACAGTGTCCTACCAGACCCACCCGGCTGTGCTCCGCCGAAGCTCCTTGCAGGAATCCTGCATCTGGCCAGAGCTCAGTTCCACAGCTGTCAGTGGGTTTTCTTGCCTTGGGGCCCCTGCAGATATTTTGGCTCTGTTCATATTAACATATTAGTTCACACAAAAAATACATATCTTACAAAAGCGTGGCCTAAGATGTTTGTAGAGACATACCCATGGGACCAGCACCCAGGCCAAGAAATGGAGCCTGATTTTAGCCCTAGGATGCTGTTTTCTGCCTATTTTGGTTGGTTCCAAGCACAGCTCTGAACTTAACCTTTGTACCACTTGCTCTTCACATAGATGCAACTGCAACCTGACACAGGCAATTAGGGGGAAGAAGGCTTTCTTTTGGCTCATGGTTAAAGGGATACAGGCCATCATATTGGGGAAGATATGGCGGCTGGTGCTCCATCTGTGGCAGCTGGAGTGAATCCTGCTCACATCTCAGTGACAGACCATGTTGCAGGGAGCCCTCAGTGGGAACGGGTAAGCCTCTGGCTTTAGGCTCTCCCCTACACTGCAAAAAGTTCCACACTTTCTCCGAACAGCGCCACTATTTAGGAACTAGCTGCCCAAAGCCATGAGCCTGCGAGGGTGCAGGCCTCAGGGGCATTGCAAGTTCAACCATAGCTGCTTCACACCACAGCTGTCTAGTTATCAAGGTAAACCATAACTGCTTTACACCACAGCTGTATCTAGTTACAGCTAAACCATAGCTGCTTCACACCACAGCTATATCTAGTTACAGTTAAACCATAGCTGCTTCACACCACAGCTATATCTAGTTACAGTTAAACCATAGCTGCTTCATACCACAGCTGTCTAGTTATCAAGTTCAACCATAGCTGCTTCACACCACAGCTGTATCTAGTTGTTTAGTTTCTTAACTTTCTATAAATCTCTCTGGGTGTCTAGTTGCTCTTCTCAGTGTTACGATTCAGCCATAGTGTACATGTGGCCGTGGTTAGATGCCTCTCCTTCTGTGTGGTACTCTATTCACTAATTGATTTTTTTTCATACACTGGCACATGATCGTCACCTCAGCTTTCAGAAGACTGAGGCAGGAGGGTTGAGAATTCAAGGTAGACTATCTCAAAACCAAAAAAAAGGCAAACTCGGTGAACAGCGTGCACTCCAGGAGGAAGCAGGGCAGAGTGAGTGTGCATGGTCCTTCAGGGTCTTCGCTTAGGATGCTTACAGCTAACCAGCGTTGATCTGATTGGCTCACAGCAATGTGATGGGAGGGGATGGTTACAGCAAGCAGGCAAATCTTTCCAAGTAGGCTCATAAAATAAAGCCAGGAATGCTCCATGGGGGAAATACCAGCCCGCATTGCTCCATTAGTGGATCCCTCGTCCATCAAGCATATGCCGAGCACCCCTTTTGTGCTCAGCTTCTAATCTGGATCCCTTTTTTTTCCAGCCTACGGTTGAATCTAAGAGTCTATTTATAAATGAGAAGAATTCCTTTAAAGCAGCAGTTCTTAACCTGTGGGTCTTGACCCCTTTTAGGGTCAGATATCAGATATCTTTTCTGTAGGTTAGTTACATTACAATTCATTATAGTAGCAAAATTACAGTCATGAAGTAGCAACTATGGTTGGGGTCACCACAACATGAGGGACTGTGTTAAGGAGGTGTTAGGGAGGTGAGAACCACTGCAGTAAAGGTTTCTCCTGGCCCTTCCTTCTTTCCCTCCCTTTTGCCTTCCTCCCCCTCTTCCTCATCTTTTTTCTCCTCCTCTTCTTTCTCTTTCTCTTCTTTTTCTTTATGCTGAGGTCAGATTCAAGTCCGTTTCCAGATCTTCAGATGGGATTACTTTGTTTGTATCTTTTCGTTTCCCACTCCACAGAGTTTTAGACTCACCCCCAAAACTGAGTGGAAAGTACAGAGTTCCCATATGTCTCCGTGTCCGCCACAAGGGCGCGCGTGCTTGCTTGTTTCAGTTGATGACCTCACAGTGACGTCATCGCCAAAGTCCACAGCTAGCGTGAGAGTTCCCTCTTGGTACTGGTGTTGTGTGGTTCACACAAACGGGTGACTGGATGTTGACCTGTATCTATTAGAGTCACTTCATGAGCAGTCAAGTGTTCTGCCACATTGTCCCTTCCTCCATATTACTGTATCCACAGATTCCCTCTCTCAGAATGTCACCTGGTGGCAATCATACAATATGTAGCTTTTCCTCAGTGACCTTTTCCACTTAACAATAACTTCCATTTTCCTTTCACATGTAGAACATGTTTTTCATGTCAGTAATTGCCCAGCAGGATTGTTAACTGCCGCCCAGCGTTGCATCCCATGGTCTGTGTCAACTTCTCTCTCGCTTTGGAGGTTTAAATCACTTCTGTGTTTTTGCTATTGTGGATTACAGTGTAGAGGATAGGTCTGAAGGTTCATGTATGCTGGAGGCTTGATTGCATCCTTACAGTGGATTCCTAGATAGGGATTTCTCATGCAGAGGGCTGGCCTTTGGGTTGCCGAACACCATCTGGGACCGCTGTTTCACATCATACTCCAACCCATAATATTTGAGCAGCTATTTCTCCTAACTCGTGGAAATCCTCAGTATCATTAAGATTTTAAGGTTTTTGTCAGTTTATTAATGGAGACATGATACTGGAAAGGGCTGCCTGGTACCAAGAAAGATGCTGATCAGAGGCCAAGTTCAAGCCAAGAAGGGAAGAGAACTCTGATTGATTAGTGATGTCTGCCATGGGTGCTACATCAGAGAGTATGGGGGCCATATGCTTGTCATCCCTGACACCCAGAGCCTGAGTGTTAACGAGCTTTTGTGCTTTTTCATTGAGCATTTTAGCCGTTTGTCACTTCTTTTACAAATTGTTCATCTCTTTTCTATTGGGCTGAGCATCATTATAGACTGATGAGAAATGTTTTTCTGTTGGGCGCAGTAACTTCTGGGAAGCCCCTCCCCCAAGTGCTAAAGATAACAAATGCTAGGGTCTCCCCCATGATTGACCTATATCCCCAGCCCAACCCAATTTTTTTTACTTTGTAAGATAATATAAAGAAATTTTAAATTATTTTTTAAACTTTTTATTGATTTTTTGTGAATTTCACATCATGCACCCAATCCCACTCATCTCCCTGACCCCCCATATCTGCCCTCCACCCTTGCAACCTCCCCACAAAGAAAACAAAAAAAAATAAGAATTAAAAAAAATCTTGCCATGGTCGCTGCGCTGTGCCACCCTTTTGCGCAGTTCTGTTTCAAGTGCTCATTGCAATGAGTCACTGAACCAGTTTGCAGTCTCTGCTTCTGTTACACTGCAGATACTGGATCCTCACCGGGACAACTCTCGGATATCCTATTGTTGCCCTGCATCATGCAGATCCTATAACTTTGGTTCTGCAGGACTGGCTGCTTCACACGCTCTAATACTTCTAAGATGGGGTAGGTGTTGGGGTGGGGTGATACTAACATTTAAAGAAGAACAGCTAATGTTAATAAAGTGATTATTATCAGCTAAACATTAGTGTGTAAACCTGCCTGTGAAACAGAAATGTGTGGACGATCAGCCATTTGTCATTTGTCAGGGTTACACATCTAGGTATGGCTATGCTGGTAGCAGTGATGGCATGTGTGCTGGTGTAAGACTTCCATGAATTCAGCCAGGTGTGGTGGCGCATGCCTTTAATTCTAGCACTTGAGAGGCAGAGGCAGAAGGATCTCTGTGAGTTTGAGGCCAGCCTGATTTACACAGCAAATTTCAGGATAGCCAGGACTATGTAGAGAGACCTTGTCTTTAAGAAAAATGCTTCCATGAATTCAGTAGTATCTTTTAATAAATTTATCTTATAGTGAGTGGTATTCTGTAGTAATCCTGGCACACAGAGACAGGATGATTGTTAAACTGGAAGCTAACCTGTGCTACACAGCCAGATTTTTTATTTTGTTTGTTTGTTTTTTGAGACAGGGTCTCACTGCAGCTCTGACTGGCCTGGAACTCACTATGTAGACCAGGCTGGCCTAGAACTCACAGAGATCCTCTGTGATACCTCTGCCTGCCCAGTGCTGGCTGGGATTAAAGGTATAGTCTACCATACCTGGCTTAGTCTCTCTCTCTCTCCCTCCCTCCTTTTCTCTCTCTCTCTCTCTCTCTCTCTCTCTCTCTCTCTCTCTCTTATAAATAGGTCTTAAAAATTGCCTTTTGCAATTGAGCAGCTGCCTGCATTTGCAGGCTTATGTTACATGTAAATTCAAGGAATAGTAATCATTCTCCCCACAGATAACTATTCAGGGGCTGGAGAGATGGTTCAGGGGTTAAGAGCACCTGCTTCTCTTACAGAGTATCTGAGTGTCGTTCCCAGGACCCACATCAGGTGATCCACAACTGTCTGTAACTCCAGCTCAAGGATAAATAAATAAAATATTCGACACATAAACATAATATTTTTAATTTAACTCTTCCCTTTAATAATTCCAAAATGTCTCCATTCCTGCTCCTTTGATCCACTATTTACCATCCTTCGTTAATGCATTGTGGGAGTGCACAGCAGTGCATGGGAGATGGCATTCAGAGGGTTGCCACAGGTTTGAGGCCTGCTTGCTTTACACAGCAGTTCAGCTAGACCAAGTAGTAAAACCCTGTCTCAAAAAACAAACAACTTAGGTTGGAGAGTTGACGCAACAGTTAAGAGCACTTGTTGCTCTTGCAGAGGACCAGAGTTCAAGTGTCAGCACCCACATGGTGGCTCTCAGTCTCCTGTAACTTCAATCCCAGAGGATCTGACACCTTCCTCTGGCTTTCATGAGCACTGCATACACGTGGTATGTACATATTCATGCTGGCCAAACACTCACACATAAGTTAATAAAGTAAAATAAAAATTTAGCTCCCCACAAAACAACATCAAAAAGGAGGACCCTTAATCAGATCTTTTCAGGAAGAAAATCTCAATTTATGGCCCAACCATCCCAAGCCCCCAAGGCTCGGGATCCCTAGCCCAGGTATACGCCTGACCTTAAGTCCCTTTGTTATTCAAGGGGACAGCGAAAGATGCAGGGTGGATAGCAAACAGAACTGCAGATTCTCATGGTGCCAGGCGTGAAGGAAGCCAAATGGGCACAGCCTCCTGATGCTCCAGCCCCCTGGCTGCCAGGCATTCTGGGATCCTGGCTCTCTGCCAAAGGTGAAAATGAGCTGCAGGCCTCTGGCCACTCTCTACCCCTCCTCTTGGGTTTGCATCTCATTGCTGAAGGTTGCACCAGGCTTAATCTCTATAAGAGCAGACTCCCAGGAGCCAGGCTGCGGGGAGCAGTGCCAACAGTTCGAAGGGCTCTGTGAGGCTGCCCTCTGCTTGGGCAAGGAGGCCAGAGCAATATGCAGAAATGGCTTTTAGAGCTTCACCCGGCCCGTGCCTTCCGGTGCCTGCTGAGACGAATATGAAGGAGCTGGTGAAGGTCACCAGCTCGTGCTCTCTCTCTCCAAGTATAGGTTCACTTAGTCACATCCTGTTCTCACCCTGTCCCTGTAAGTCTTCAGCTGAGACAGAGTTTATTTCAAAGTAAAGGTGCCTGTGGCCCACTTCAGGGCTTAAATGTACAGCACTCATACAAGTGAGGCTTGATCATGGCCTCCAGGCTGCTGGGCTTTTCCAAGAATGGAGATAATAGCCAATAAGTAGATGTAAGATAATGAGAACAGGGGCACCCTTTTCGATTTGTTTACCAGGGAGCTCAGAGCTGAATGGATGCTCCCTCACTAAGCATCTAACAATAGATTATTATAATTGGTGTCTCATGGGTGCACATGGGAGAGCATGGTAGACATAGGATGTTCTTGTCATCTCTGACACCCAGAACCTGAGATCTGACACTCTGTTTCCTAACCATCCTGTTTTGTACAAGTTGAGTATTGCTAGCCTGAAAATCCCAAATGCAACGTAAGTCAAAATTTGACATATGCAACAAATGATCAAATTTTGGAGCATTGGGATCTGGTAAGGAGTATGCCAGCGTCCCAGTGTAGGTACACTCCCAAGTCTGAAACACTTTTGGTCGAGCATCTCAGACAGTGACATCTCACCTGGGTGTGATTCTGTAATAATATGTGAGGTACCACATGCATGCAAGCAAAGGTCACAGGCCTCTCTATTGGGAGGTGAGGACACTGTCTGATGACCATTTCAATTGGTCTTTTTATGTACCTCTTGTCCTACGTAGTCACTATGTCCCTTTCCCTTTGCACCTGACCCCTGCCTTCACCTCTGAGCACCAGTGAAACAAGGCCTTATAAAGTGCTACTAGACTCTTTCCAGGCCTCTCCTCAGTCTGCATCCCATTATTTCCTCGTGGGATGCCCTGGCAGTTATGATTATCCCTGGCTGGTCTATGAAGACTTCTTAAGGCTTAAATTGCAGGCATGTCCAACCTTTTGATGTTGCTACTGATGTTGCTTCTACAAAATTCACACTCCAGAGCCTTGCAAATCAATTCAAACAAACAAACAAACAGACAGACAAAAAACAGGCTAGAGAGATGACTCAGTGGCTCACACTGAAGTTTCATAGCAATTCCAGCTTCAGGGAGATTCCACAACCTCTTCTAGTGTCCATGGGTACCTACACTCACATGTATAGCCTCCCTCTCCCTCCCTCTCTCCCTCTCTCTCTCCTTCCCTCCCTCCCCCCTCTCTCTCTCCTCCCCCCTCCCTCTCTGTCTCTGACACAACTAAAATCCATAAAATGATTTTTAAAAGATATTTTTATTTTATGTGCATGAGTGTTTTGCATGCATGCATGTCTGTGTACCAAATGCATGGCTGGTGCCCATGGAGGCCGTAAGAGGGTACTGGATTCCCTGGAACTGAAGCTACAAATGGTTATGAGCTGCCAAGTGCTGGAATCAAACCTGGGTCCTCTGGAAGAGCAACAGGTGCTCTTAGCTGCTGAGCCATCTCTCCAACCCCTACAAAATTTTTAATAAGGAAGGAAAATCTCAGGATGTTCTAAGTGAGTCTATGGCTTTGTGTTGGCATCCTGGGGCGCATGCCCAGTAGAAGGACACAGAGACTGTCTTGAGTGCTCATACTTTAGGGCTTACCATAAGGACTGGGCTCCCGTGCTCATGAATATGATTCAGCTGTGCCTCTCACTGCCTTAGCCCCTCAGTGCCAGCCTCGTCACCTCCCTTACCACCCTCTTGTCTGGCTGCATGGGGAAGGAAAGTCAAAAACAACAACAACAACAAAAAACCTCCCCAAACTTTCTTTCCTTGAAATCTCTTGAGCTGAGTGTCTGTGGGGCAGCTAGGACACAGAAGGCAGTGCATTTTGACCTGGGTCATTTGATCATTAATTTGTTTGGCAGATGTAAACCCTGCTTGGGGTGGGGTAGGGCTGAGACGAGGCTGAGACAAGGCAGGTGCTTAGGGTGCAGAACTAAAGGAGACCCCACTCTCATGCCACACAGACTCTCTGGGAATGGAAGTCCCCTGTCCCCTTCGGGTTCTGTCCTAATCCTTGGCATGTGTTTTCCTAGCCTCCACGTATCTCCTAGCATATTTTTCTGGCACCTGTTACAGGTGTGAGGAAGGCAATGACAAGCCACAGAGCCTGTAAAGCCATTTGTAAAGCCCGCCCTCAGGGAACTAGCTAGAGGCCCTTATATGTAAGACAGCTATTGTCAGATGTGACCAAAACTGGTGGAGGCATTCCTAGGGTCAGTGGGCAATGAGGACACGGGCAGGGACACACCTAGGTCCCAGGTGTTGTGGCTGGTGGAGTACCTAGGAGCCAGATCAAGGGAGCAGTGTGCAAAATGGTCCTAGGCTGTGTGCTCTCAGAAAGCTCTAGAGTTTGTCAGTGATCGGCTAAAAAGAGAAATTCAATAGTGGAGACTATTCTAAGCTGCCCTTGTTGGGGTTGCCCGGTTATGTTCCTGATCAGCTTGCTTTTCTTCCTCCCTCCCTCCCTCCCTCCCTCCCTCCCTCCCTCCTTCCTTCCCTCCCTCCCTCCTTCCTTCCCTTCTTTCCTTCCTTTCTGTTGTTCTTGTTTGTTTGCATTAGGGTCTCACTATGTAGCCCTGGTTGTCCTGGAACTCACTAAGTAGTCCAGTGATCTCGAACTCACAGCGCTCCTCCGTCCTCTGCCTCCTGAGTACTGGGATTAAAGGCGTGTGTCACTACGCGCAGCTCCTGATCCGCTTTCTCTCCTGGAATTGTAGCGTCCCCCAAAGCTATTTGTCTCTGTCGTCTGCCACATCTGTGATGGAATCTATCATTAGCTAAACTTTGGTGGAAGGAGAGAACCGACTCCTACAAGTTGTTCTCTGACCTCCACACATGTGTTTGAGGCATGACCCCACTCCAGATTAAGAGAATCGGGAAGGCAGAGAAGTCAGACAATCCTCATCATCATACAGTTTGGCAGCCATGGCCAAGTACCACAGACATTACCAGGTGGCTTCAATCTCGTAGTTCTGAAGGTTGAGAGGTCAAAGGTCAAGGTGCACCTATTCAGTTTCACTGGGATGAGGGCTCTCTACCTTGCAGATAGGACCTTCCTGCTGAATCCTCACAGGCAACACCTTATCTAGTCTGTGTCCTCTCCAAAAAGTCACAGTTGGGATTTAGGACTTGAACATAGCGGAGTGTCAAAGGGCAAATGTTTAGCCCCTAACACCTGCCCCATGGCTGCACAATGTGTTCTAGAGACTTGAACTCTGGAGTTTCTCTGGAGTTTAGGCTGCTTCCAAACGAAGGACTTTACCCGTGCAGCCCGGTCAGCCTGCGTGATCTTGGGCCAGTCCCTTCTCAGCTTCCAGCCCTTGGCACCCCTTTTCTCCGCGGGTGGCTGGGGAGCCATCGCCCGGGCCCGGAGGTGGAGCAAAACGCACGCTCGCACCCCGGGCGGTGCAGGTGGCGCAGGGCGTGGGCTGCAGTGGCCGAGGTGGGTGTCGGCGGTGGCGCTGCGGAGGCTGCTGCGGGCCGCGCGCGACCGTCCGCGCGTGAACCCGGGACTGTCCCCCTCGTCGGCCGCCCCCTCCCGCCGCTCATGTCCTGCGCTCCCCGCGCCCCTCCCGGCCGCCAGCCAACTGCGTGCCCCCGGGGCCGGCAAGAAGCCACATGCCCCCGCAAGGAATGCCGGGCTGCCGGGCGGGCGGGGGGCGGGCCGGACCGCGGCGCCCCGCCGCGAAGGTGGGTGACGGCCGGGGCGCCGCCCCCGCTCACACTTTCCCCGTGAACCACACTGACGGCCGAAGGGCGGCCCTCGGGCTGAGGGCAGGGAGCCCTGTCCCCTGCGGTCCCCTGCGCGCGCCCCCCGCGTCCCGGCTCGCAGGAGGGGCAGGCCGTGCGGCTCCCCCACCCCTCCCGCCGCCGCGGGCTTTGGGGCCCCCGGTGGGGAGCAGGGGGCTGGTGAGCCGAGGAGCAGGGGTGTGGCCAGCGGGGGCCCCGGGGAGTGAGTCACACACACACTCTGCTCGCCCAGTCCCGGGGCCCAGCACGGTCCCAAGGCCGAGCTACTGCACAGCCAGCAGAAGAAGAGTGTCCGGGGGTCTGGCATGAGGACCGTGGGGAGGGGCTGCAGCCGGGTTTTGTGGTGAGGGCGGTAAGCATGCTCTGGGGACACTTCCCCCTGGAGAGAGGGGTGGGCTTGGAGTCAGGGCTAGCCCTGGCTGGCACACAACCAGCTCCCCAGCCCTGCCTGTACCTGCTATGAGCTGCCCAAGGGGCCTGGCTTCTTCCTCCTGGCAGCCCCTCACTGGGGGCCTCACAGCCAGCCATGCAGAGCTCATTTCAGCTTTCCACTCCCTCGGTCCCCCCTTGGCAGAGTTTGTCAGGTTCTTGGGGGTCCCTTGTGTCCTTCGAACTTAGTATCCAGGCTGTGCTTCCCAGGCCTGCCTCCTGGCCTGAGCTGCCCCTGGGCCCTGACCCCATGGGGCTGGTGGCTCCAGTCGTCCCCAGGACCAGCCCGGGATAGAAATGGCATTTCCTCTTGGCCAGGCTACAGCTGTTTTTGTTGTCTGAGTTCTCAAGCGCTTCCTCTGGGGATGGCAGGGAGGGTAACCAGACTCCTAGGGACCCCTGCTCTCCCTCCTAGCCACTCACCCTCTTCCCCTGTCTCTTTGATCTTCTTCCTGTGCTGGTTCGGCCTCCATTGCCTGTCCCCAGGACAGAATGACTGAGAACATGAAGGAGTGCTTGGCCCACACCAAGGCTGCTGTAGGGGACATGGTGACAGTAGTGAAGACAGAGGTCTGCTCACCACTCCGGGACCAGGAGTATGGCCAGCCCTGGTGAGGCCTGTGGGTGGTGACTTGAGGATGGGAGGGGGGTGGCTGGACTGGATTGGTTGGGGACCCAGGGAATGGCCACCTTCCTTACTGGGCGGCTCCTGGGGTCAGAGGTGAGCAGGAATTAGAACTTGGGAGAGTTTCCCTGGGCCGAGCTCTCAGGAATCCACATGCTCCACCACTCCTGCAGCAAAATGGCCAGCGTGTTGGAGTTCTTTGCCCATCTGCAACCCCCGGGCCTCCTGGACAGGTGTCCAGCCTGTCTTCCCCCTGGGCTGTCTCTGATGGCTTCTTTGCTTTTCTTCTGTGGACCCTTGCCCTGGCCAGCTCTAGGAGACCGGAGCCCTCTTCTATGGAAGTTGAACCCAAGAAGCTGAAGGGAAAGCGTGACCTCTTCGTGACCAAAAGCTTCCAGCAAGTGGACTTCTGGTGTAAGTGGAGTGGAGGCTCTGGGCAACTCCTTCTTTCTCCACGTGCCCCACCTGCCACTGGCTCAGGAATATTGTGCCAGAGCTCCAGTGAGAGGCATTCACCCGGGCACACCAGGGTTCAGCCTCTCTTAGGTCTTAAAGCCCACAGATGTACAATTCCAGCTCAGGCCTGTGGCCCCAAAGCCATATTTTACTTGAGACAAAAGCCTTGACATTGGCAGCATGTCCTTCAACCCCCCAGGGAGGATCATAGGTTATTGCTGCTGAGGGCCCTGGCCTGCTGCTGGCTGGGCAGCTCTAGGGCTGGAAGGTCTGATCCACATGCAGTGTGTTTATTGCTCTAAGTGTGGCCCCTAGGCATTTCCTCAGCCACTGTGTGGAGTCTTATGTCACACCACGACTGAACTTTCCCTCTTCTTCACATTCCTCCAGTCTGTGAGTCCTGCCAAGAGTACTTCGTGGATGAGTGCCCGAACCACGGTCCCCCTGTGTTCGTGTCTGACACGCCAGTGCCTGTGGGCATCCCAGATCGGGCAGCCCTCACCATTCCACAGGGCATGGAGGTGGTAAAGGAAGCTGGTGGGGAGAGCGATGTGCGGTGTATAAACGAGGTCGTCCCCAAGGGCCACATCTTTGGCCCCTATGAGGGGCAGATCTCTACCCAGGACAAGTCAGCTGGCTTCTTCTCGTGGTTGGTGAGTGTCCCCTGTGCTATTTCTTGGGAGAGGTTGATAAGGGACTTTGAGAGAAACCAGCAGGGGATAATTTATGCATGCACAACTGCTATTCTGTGGTTACCTATGGCTATATGGTGATGGTTCTGGCTATTCTCTTGTCCCAGCCGTGTGGCCTTTGTCCTTTGGTGTCCAAGGGCCATGCTAAGGGATCCCACTTCAGCAGCAAGCAGATTAGTCATCACCAGGTAGAACTTAAGGCTGATTTTCCCAAGTAGCCTCATGTTTGTATGTGCATGTGGGTATGCCTGTGTGTGCGCAGGCATGTGTGTGCACGCACACACCTGAGTGAGTGTCCCTTCAGTAGGTCTTTACAAAGACCTCAGCCAACCGCTCCTTCAAAGGGGAAGGTTTGTAGCTGAGGACTGCAGGGCCACAGAACATGGTATTTGGCTTAGAAAATGGGCGTGCCAGGTACTGGAGGGAAGGTTTCCTCAAGACCGATGTGGCTCCCATTGTTGGGAACAAATGATCTCTTGAGAAGATAGAACAAGCACGTACAACTGATTCTTGACACCCGAGAGGGAGCACAGCACACTTTGGCACACTGTGCTTGTGGTACCTAGAACCTGCATTGGAAATGTCAGCGAGCTTTGCTGTTTACTGTTTAATGACTTTGAATGTGCCACTTTCTTCTCTGGGCCTGTTTGGTGACACCAGGCCAATGAGAGCTGCTGGTGAAGATTCTCATTGGCTTTGCACCGTTCTTGGGAGTGTGATCGCTGTAAGTGCTAAGTCACTAAGGCAGTCGCCATTGCTTGATATTACTGCTATTGGTCTGTGTGGTGGTTTGAGTAGGAATGGCCCCCATAGACTAATGTACTTGAATGCTTGGCCCGTAGGGAGTGGCAATATTAGGAGGTGTGGCTTTGTTGGAGGAGGTGTGTCACTGTGGGGACATGCTTTGAGGTCTCCTGTGCTCAAGCTACACCCTGTATGGCGTGGTCTCCTGTTGCCTGGGAATCAAGATGCAGAACTCTCAGCTCCTTCTCCAGCAGCATGTCTGCATGTTACCGTGCTTCTCAGCATGCTAATAAACTAACCCTCGGAAACTGTAAGCCAGCCCCAGTTAAATGCTTTCTTTATAAGAGGTGGTCAGGGGTGTCTCTTCACAGCAATAGAAACCCTAACACAGCCTGGTTGGGTGTTTTCAGTCTGAGGCTTGGAGAATGAAGGGGGTTCTATGCAGTCAAGAGATGGGGAAGAAGACGGCTGTGGTGGCAGTGGAGGTTAGCCGGCAGATGGCAGGGGCGGTGTATGATACACTTCCCAAGCCTGAGAACTGAGGGAAGCTGGTGATGTGTCCAAGCAGCAGTGTGGCTAGGCCATGCTGTGGCACAGAAAGTCTTGGTCTCAGGGAGGAGGCTGGGGAGAGGGTCCATGCCAGCTGAGAACAGTGATGGCTGGAATTGAGGTCTGGAGGTGGGCGAATCTGAGACTCAGGAGGGAGAGCCCTGAGGTTGGTGCGATGGGCAGAGTGCCAGAGTGAGGAGTAGGGGCTTTCAAAAACACGAGAGGGATTCCTGGGACTGCTCCTGGGAGGAGAGGCAGATAGTGGGGGTGGGGCATAGGATGGTAGAGGAAAGCAGCTGGGTCATCCATACCACCTCTGTGCCTCTGCCTGAGCATCCCCTTGGTGCCAGGCCCAGTGTCAGGACAGTGCAGATGGGAATCCTGCCTGCATAGGCAGGAGATGGAACTAACCAAAACATAATAAAAATACACACAAAACTACTGGCAGGTGTTGGTGAGATAAAAAGCTGGGAGAAAGTAAAGAACCAGGGGAACCCATGTGACCAGAGGTCAGAGGAGGTCTCCTGACAGTGAACCAGGGCTGAAGGAGGAGCACAGTCACCTGTGTTATGGTTCTCCAGAGTAACAGAATTTATAGAATGATTATCTCTATCTATCCATCCATCAACCCATCCATTCATCCACCCACCCATCCATCCATCCATCCGTCCATCTATCCATCCATCCATCCATCCATCCATCCATCCATCCATCCATCCATCCA
>PVIU01011686.1:0-63571 GCA_004026605.1 Ondatra zibethicus | reverse complement strand
CTAGTATTGTTTCTTTGCTTCAGAATTATGCCAATTAAGCAGACATTATCTTCCTGGTCATCCTCAGCTATATATGTGGCCAGTAGATGGGAAATTTTCATGAGATAAACACACAAGCAGTAGGGAAAAATCCCAAAGCTGGCATTTGAGAAAAACTACAGACAGAAACAACCAATCATTCACATCTAGTGACTCCATGTTCTTTTACAAATGGGGCTCCCCATCAGAGAGTTATTCATCTGGTAGGTTGACCTGTTGAGTACTAGTTGTCACCTGTTATATTCTACCACAGCCTCCGGCAACAGAGAGTGCAGAAAGGCCGCCTACCTGATTTTTGTGATAGGTCTGGCCTGCATTTTAGCAGGGGATGTCTGCCTGAGTTAGGGGTTGGGATACACTTCTGGATGTGGGTTCAGGAAGGTTTTAAGGGAAGGGTCAATGGGATCCATTGGAGACATGATCAGTGGGGAAGGAATCTGCAACTGGTGGTCTGTTGCAGTTCAAGGACAATATTGATGGATAGTGTATAGTGAGGGGTGTAGAGGGGATCTAGTGAAATTTTGCTAAGATTCCAATTAATAAGTAATTTAACTTAGAGTGCAAAATGCAATATATTATTTAAACATCATGCATATGAATTAGTCACCAAAAGTTTCAAATTTCTATTTTCAGACTGAGATGCTTACTTGCTTCTATTAAATACCTTTGGCTAAAAGATGTCATTACATAACTATATTTTCCACCTCTAATCACACATAGAGATCCCATAGTTTTGAATAAGTAGTTTATTTTCAAATATTTCAAATGGATTAAATTGTTTAAACTTATCTGCACACACATATCTGAGAAGGTATATTTGCATGTGCGTGTGTATATTTTGGTTATGGAAGACAGCTGTAGGTGTAGCTCCTTAGGTGTCCACCCCCATGATTTTGTTGAGACACAGTAGAGTCATTGACCTAGAGTTGATCAATTTTGCTAGCCTGCTTAGCATGAAGCCTTAAAGATCTGCCTGTCTCCATTTTTCTGGTACTGTGATCAAAGGCATAAGACAACCATGGCAGCCTTGTGAAGGCATGCATGTGCATTGCAGGCATATGTCCAGATACATATCTCTAGAGCTTGAAGACAAGGGCTTTCTAAATCACTTATATTTTAAAACAGACTGTGTCAATGAACCTCACTAACAGTTTTAGCTGGATTGCCCAGCCAAAGCCCAAAGATCTACCTGTCTCTGCCTCCCATTGTTGGAAGTTACAGATATATGCATCTTTTACATGAGAATTAGACCCAAACACAAGTCCTCATGCTCATTCAGCAAGCACTTGACTTTCTGAGCTTTCTCCTTTGTCCATTCTCACTTTTTTTTAAAAAAAAACATGGATTAGTGGTGGTTAGAAAGAGGTCCTCATACCAGTGCAGCATCCAGTTAATACACTACAACAACTGAGCTATCGTTACCACCCAGGTCCTCACACAAGTTTGCATCCAGTTAATAATATGATTTAGTTACTATTCTGTCTTACACGAGATATTCCAAACTTTCCTTCACACAACTATATTCCAAAATACTGTCTTCAGAATAGCAAACTATAAAAAATATATAATCAGTTTTCCCCATTATTTGCAAGTGAAAAAAGCTATATGATGTTGACAAAGTAAACTGAAAAACTCTTGGTAAAGACTTTTCTAAATAAAGCTATTACATAGAGAAGGCTTTTGTGTCCACTCTATTTTTTTTTTTTTGAATCTTGGATTGAAGCTGTCACCAAGATTATGGGCTTGCATGTATGGCAAAAGGTTCTCTCTAGCCTTTGAAGCATATATTCTAAAATGAGAGAATAGGTAACATATGTATCTGGGAAATTAATATGTTCACAGAGGTAATAATGTGAGAATGTGGATAAGAACCGATTCCTTAGTGGCTAAAGAACTGAAAATTTGTAGTATTAAAAAGTAAAACTAGAATAATATAAAATATTTGTGCTAAAATAATGTTATAACCATAAATTATACATTAGTACAGTATGGCATGTATATCACATTTAAGTCAAGGATATATTATTCCTGTTAAGCATGTTGCAAATATCTTTAAAATTTATTCACATTTTAAAATTTCGATTGAATGAAAAATAACTCTTCTACCAAATACACTTTACAGTTTTATTTAATATAAAATATTAGTAAGACAAAACATGATAATTATAATAAGCTATATTGAAGTATGTAATATAAACAACATTATTTTTCAGCAACAATATACATATAGATGTAAGATGCTGTGTGGTTAAGCTCTGGATTTGCATGGGTGTTAGTCAAAGTGCAGAGTTATTTTATTTTCCAAGAGATGATAAGCATGGTGTGAGCATATTAGAGAAAATAAATAGCCTACCGGTTTTACGGTCCTTAAACTTCATTCTCAGCCTTTAGGTGCTTATGTTTTGAGTACTAGCTGTATTTCTGAAATGCACCTTCTGGAAATTCCATCAAGAACCACATCTGCGAAGCTATAATATATGTTCATTGACAGCAGAGGTTTTTATGAGATTCATGAAGCTTTAGGAATTTAGCACAAAAGTGGCTGTAATGGTAGAAATGCACTCTTCATAAGTGAGCACTCTGAGTTCATAGGGCAGTACATCACAGCAGATCAATAGCCAGCATGATGTACTATCTCAAGGAAAACTTCCTTTCAGAGTACAACACATAATAGATCAATAGCAAGATAATTCCAAGCATAAAGTCACTGGCATATAATTGCATGTGAATTATTTTCATTGAATATTTTTGTCTGATATTTCAGCTCACTTTAAAAACACACTAGGTTGGACATATATCTCAGAGGTAAAGCTCTTGACCCTGTGAGGTTGCTTCTAAGGTCAATTCCTAGCACCAAAAAGCCAGTCAGTCAATCAACCAATCAATCAATCATTCCCTCAATCAATCAAGCATCAGTTAATCAGTACACATACCTAAAATGACAGTATAGAATTTAAATAGGTAATGGAAAATTTACAGTGATTTGCTTCCCACAGAATCATTTCTTGACTGTTATTTTTACTAGGAGCTTCCTACATCACACTTTTGAAAGCCATTTTCTTATTAATATGTAGCAAATATAACCTCAAGCGAGCCTAATTGATGTTTTTTATTTATTAATTAGTTTTATCATTAGTATTTATGAATCATCACCTTAAGTGTCAGAATCAGTTTGGCGAGATGTGGATACAAATATGAATTAGCCAGGCAACATTATTTTCAGCTGTAATCTTTATGAATGGAAAAGTCTCATATAGAAAGATAAAACGAGGCTACATAGGAGTCACAGTGAAGCAACCTACAATACTTACCACGAGTGGAATGATGTGTTCAAATGATATAGTTGTAGTACTTCTGTGATTCTTTTTAAAAGAATAAAAATATAACTTAATATTACAGAGAACTAGTTATCCTAGGGCATTATGGGTAGAAGATGAAACAGGATACTTAATGAAAGAAGGGTCAGAAAACTACCTATACTTTAGAAAATGCTGATTCTTTATATCAGAATCTCCATAAGTTCAAGGAGTTAGCATTTCAGTGATGCTCAGAGAGTGTGATTATATAATTTCCACACAGAAAAGATGAGATCCATCACACTGTCTCACTTTAGAATTAGACCTGCCATGAGCATTACAAACAGAAACAGACTATTTTAATTATATGTGTTTACAATTCCTTTGTTTTTGGATATCTAATACCTAAATGCCATTATCTGCTCCCAAATTTGGAAATCTTTCTATAGTGTGAGTCTTACTAAGGAGTAAGAATTTGTCTCTCCATATATCGAACTGAACTAGGTTTTCTGTACAGGATAAGCATATGACTACCCACAAAAATGAGAAATCATATATCATATTCAGTAACTAGTGACACAAGGCTAAATTCAATGAAAAGTCCATATTGGTGTATATATAGAAGTAGTAACCTGATACAGTTTCCAGGGATTCCTTGAGGGTGTGCTTTCCAGTATAACAGCTTGATAGTGCTAGATTATGTGCACAGGGTAATAGTAGTTCTAAACAGATGGCTTTCACAAGGATTATTAACCAGAAGCCTTACCTTATGAGGCATGTTTCTTGGCTCCTAATTATTTTCTGTTTGTCTGTTTGATTCTGTGACATATTGCAAAACCTTAACAAGTGTTACTTTGCTGTAACAAACCAACAAAGAGAAGATAACTATCACAGTCATTAACTGCAATGGATTCTCCAGCCTGTCTTTGGCAAATGGTCAAGGACACATTTGATGTTTATGCAGATAGATGAAAATACTGAAATATAAGAACATGAAGTTCATACTTGACCTCACAGCTTAATATACATGCTCTGTAAGTGAGAATGTTTATTGGGAGGAAACTTAGAGAAACTCCAATTAGGCTTACAGGTTAGGCTATATGACTTGTATTGAACGCAATATGAAAAAACTTCTCAAATTTTCATTGAAGACAAGACTCAAATTATAAAACAATAATACATATAGATAATTACATTTCAACTTTCTCAAAATCTGTAAGATTAACTCAATTTTACAATTCGGTATAAAATATATTTTTAAATAAGTACTTGCAGTGACTTGAAATAAGTTACCTAGTAAGAAACTTAGGGAGACTTCAGTTCTGTGATACAGCACATATCCAATCCCTTATTCTGTCATTCAACACTGATTGAAATGCTAATACTGTTCTAAGCACTGGAGGTATCTCAATTAATGAAAAGGTTGAACAACTGCAAATGCAGAAAATGTTATAGCACTTGAGGGACAGTAGTGATATGAATGGAGCATAATGAGAAAATTTAAACCTATGGACTGTACATGTTTTATAAAAAAGACAAGCAACAAAAGATGAGTTTAGATGGATCGATGTAATCATTTATGCTCAACAAGAAAAGAACTAGTTCTCTTTTAGAGGAGATGTGAATACAAAGTGAAGACCACATTACAGTCTATGAGTGGAGAGCAAAAGTGTTTAGAATGTGTCTCCAGTTTAGAATGTGTTTTTAGTGTATGAAAAATGGGAAAGAACCTAACATGATGAGGAGATACAGAATCCATATACAAAGGTGCTAGATGTAGATGAGATGTGAGCATGGTTTGAATATGATTTTTCCCTCTGCGCCCACAGGATCATGTCATTGAAATATTGGTAATTGGTTAAGACTCAGATTGGGGATGTGGTATAACTTTGAGGTGGTGGGGTGAAGCCAGCAGAAGCAGAGATATGACTGTGGTCTTTATGGAATATATCTTTCCCCTTCTTTTGACAGAAATATCATTGATCCATTCTCATGGAGCAAGCAGAGGATGAACTCTTTCACTATCTTGCATCTCCTGTTGTCATTGCCTGATGCCACCCCAATAGACTGCATGTTAATTTCTTCCTAAATTTGAATCATTTCTATAAATGTTAACAAGTGGCTCTAAGGAATATTAGAAGAAAACAGCCTTTATTTTAAGATGGGAAATTAAATTTAAACAGGCTCCAATGTGATGAGGTAACCATTTACACTGTGTGTGCTCTGAAGCAGGATTGGACACAGACAAAAACACCCAAAAGGGAATTCTAAAATTTACTGAAGTAATTGTGCATTAAATCATTTCAGAACATATGGATGGGTTCATCTTTGACAAAATATTTATAAGTATTTCTTTAATGATTAATGTTTCCAAAGGGAGCATCATTCATCTAGAAGATTACTAAGGAGTGAAGGCAAAGATAAAAAGACAAGAAAAAAAGTAATATAAAAATGAAGTAATTGAAGAAAATATTTTTAAGAGACTGGGAACAAATAGGGAGGGAAAGGGAGAGAAGGGTGTAGATTAGAGTCAGACACCAAATCTAAGGAGAGCGTAATAGAAGAAAGGGATATTTTCCCACAAGTAACCAGACAAGAATTAGAGAAGACAATGAGAGAATGGAGTTAATTAATATGCAGAAATACTCCTGTGAGAATAGTTTTTTAAAGAGAAATTACAGGAACTGTGAGAGTGAGAAACAGGAAAATTGTTGCACAGCCCGTGGGATGCCTGAACAGGCACTGTAGGGGAGTAATCATTTGAAGTGACAGCTCTCCACACTTGCCATTACAATGTACAAGTAGCCTAGAACAACTTAATTGCCATCTTTTGGTCTTGGATGTGTCAGAATGACAATAGGCTAGGCTAGGGAGCAAGAGATGACTGCACCACACGTCCACAAATCATGTCTTTGCAATTTATAGAGTGGTTCAGAGAGTGAAAGTTTAATGTTCCTTTCAGTAAGATTAAAAACATTTACCTTGAACCAAACTAAATATATTCAATGTGACAAAATTTTAATAGGAGGAAATTTTTCATATGTCTTTAATTTCCGAGTATTCCTACAACTTGACATTGAAAATGCAATGTGATTTTTCTACAGAAATTGACAATACAGGAAGGAAGTTTTACAAAAGACTGTCACAATTATCTCTAATTTCATATTTTCAAACATTTGAAGTAAATTTTGACATCTTCACTGTGCGTTAAGCTTACAGAAGTGATTAAAAGGTATAAAAGAATTCACTGGTGATTTACTCTAATACATAAGAAATAAGGTCACATAATTTCTAACTAAAGAACTGAAACAACTAACAAGAAGACACCTTTATAACAGAACCAGGTTATTTCAGAGAAGAATTACAGGAAACATTTCTACTGGGATTCTTGTTTGCAAGTGCCAATAAATTGATGTGATGCCAAATCAAAGCAGAAGAATGGCCATTTAAAACATTGGCAGTGATAACAAAGTTAACCAAGGTAAAAAGCCAAGGCAGTTACCATTCCTGGAATTGTATATCCTTTCCTAATCTTTCTTTTCTGTCACAACAGAACTGATAAAAGCATCCGACCTTAAATATTTGTGTGTATATGTGTTTGTGTGCAAGTGGATGTGCATGATTGCTCATGTATGAGCATGATCTTAGGATTCTTTTCTACAAAGCCTTAGGTATAGCTGATTAGGAAGTGCCAGTATAGTCTTTAAGTGAAATCATATTTTTTTAAATTTTAAGCTTTATTATTTTCTACCTCCTTTTATTGAAAATAGATTCCTTTTCTCATACAATAAGTACGGATTAGAGTTCCTCCTTCCTCCATTCTTCCTAGTTTCTCTCTACCTCTCCTCCCATCAGATTCACTCACCTTCTGTCTCTCATTATAAAAAATTAGGTCTCTAAGAAACAATAACAAAATGCAATCTAATAAATTGCAATAAGATAGAACAAAGACCATTGCATCAAAATTGAAGAAGGCAAATCAACAGAAGGGAAAAAAAAGCCCAAGAGATAGTCCAAGAATAAGAGAACCACTTGTCCACCCCTAAGAGTCTTATAAAATATTAAAATAAAAGCTATAATATATAAGCGAATGACCAGATGTAGATCTGCGCAGACCCTATGCAAGCTCCTTCAGATTGAATTTATATAAAATTTGTTCATATTGTTTGAAGGAACTTGAGTGCCTGGAGTCATCTATTTTCTCCGGCTTTTAAACTCTTTCTGCCTCCTCGTCTGTGGGATCCTGAAAACCGTATACACCAACCCAGGCACAAAACCTTTGATCTAAAGTGATGGCCTGCCTGCAATACGTGCCAGAGCAGTGGTGACACAAAGCTTATGGAAGTAAATTAACCAAAGATGGATTTGATCTAAGACCCAGCCCATGAGATAAAACCCATATTTGACACTGTTTGGGTGACTAAGAACCAGAGACTACCTACATAGACTAGAGACCTAAAATATGACCGAATATCACAGGCTTTTAAACTAAAAGGTAGTGTTGATAAAATGCATCCTAAAGGTGTTCTGCTATACTAGAGATCAGCGACTTACTCCACCATCAGCAGAGAAGCTTCTTCCTGCAGCAGATGGGAACAAATAGAGACCCATAGGCAGACTTCAAGTGGAGAGACCTCGGAACACACAGCTCTAAGTGTAAGGTGTCCATCAAATCCTTCCCCTATAAAACACTTTTTTAAAAAAAAAATATTTATTTTTAAAGAAAACAATCTTTTTTCCTATAAAACTCTTAAACAAGGTACACTGTACATAAATGTCACATCTCCTGACTTGGCCAATATTTAAGTTCTTGTCTTTATCTCCAGCACCCACTTCCATATGCACCTAGATCTTGGCATGGTTTTATCTCCTCTTCTAGTTTAACTTATAAGTTCTATCACACATAATATATGCAATCTAATTTATACAAGGTTATCTTCTGGGAAAAACAAGTTAATATAGTACATGTAGGGAAGATATGGTAATGCTTACGGATCTACCATCCTTTCTTGAAAGTAGCATCACTGACACAATTATTGTGACTTCTGGCACACCATCTTAGTTGCCCTAGAAGGAAGTTTTGCATTACACATGCACACACACACACACACACACACACACACACACACACACACACACACACCAGCCTCTGTCTTAATATGTAGAAACACTCCAAAGCTTTACCTGAATAAAACTTATCACAATTTGGAAACTGTGTACTCCTCAATTATTATACATTGACTCTCCCATCTCCTTAAAATTGCTTGCAATAGATTAGATTTAAAGTATCAATATCAATCAATCTTTCAACACAAATATTTTTTTATTCAAGAAAAGGCATAATTTCCCTGTCCCACTGCCAAACATTTTATTATTTGGAAAATTATTTACAATCCCTTCTCTTTTATCCTTTGTTTTCTAAAGGTCTTTTAACCTTCAGCACTAAAATCATAAGAGCTCTTCTCTTTGAACTTTTATTTATTTCCACACAGAGACCAATGAGTCTATCTTTACTCTCTCATTCTTAACTAATTAATCACATTAACGTTTATTGCATATTTTAAAATAACTTGCAAAACATTTTTATAATTCCTACTGTGGAAATCACTGAGATCAAGTATAGTATATTATCTGACAAAATAAATAATCATATAATCTTAATTAGCATTGTCTTGAGACAAAAGATAAAATGTGGCTGTTTTATAGAATTTCAGTAAATATGGCTGCTATTAAAGCAGCAAGTGCTGAACAGAGTAACAACAAACTCATTTATGTGCTTCTATCAACAAGACAATGCTAATGTGGAGTTGGAAGTAGTTGTCTAATTTATTTGATGTGAGGGAAAGCCAGGCACAAAGGTAACCGTGTGGTTATATAACTGAGCTTGGGAAGGTTGAGAGATCATCTCTTTTCAGTAATTTATAGACTGCTAGATGTCTTAATAATTGCTTACGTCAGGCTGTTGAGGAAAACTTGCATTCCAACATTCGGAGGAACAAACAAATAAATAAATACTATTCAGATGTTAGCCTGCATAGCACAACCAAAGAATCTGCCTGATGTTGTAATGTTTAATGCTTCTAATCCAACTCCAGTTATATTTTCATGTTGTTTAAGTAAAACTAAATTTAAGGATTAGTTTAATGTTCTGTAGGCTGTTGTGTGCATTCTCTTATGACTAATAAGTGACAAAACACTCATTTTTAGAGGAAACAGTGGTGTTATCAGAATTTAACTATTCCTTTCTAGTTGGTTTTTAAAATTGTAGGTATGGAGATAAAGAAAATATTTTGATAATCTAGCAATATATGTAGGGAAATATAGCTTCTTTTGTAGTTTAGCTCAATGGTGATAGGAAAGTCTATTGACAGTTGTGTCTTGTCTCACATTTAATGCGTTTTCTGAAAGTACACAGATTAGTTCAACAACACATGTGGAAAATGGTAATTTCCTCAGACTCTAAAATTCCTCATTTTTTTAACTTCATTTCTTCTTTCCTTTCTTTTTAAAATTTTAATTTTCTCTTCATTCCTCCATTAATCTATGGTCATTAAAATATTGTTAGTAAGAAAAAGTTATGAATTAACTTTTATTTATGGTATGTAATAATAATTTTTCTAAAATATGAGTGAATTACATTTTGAAATTTATATGAAATATAGTAGAATGTTGCAGCAAAATTGAATGATTATTTTACACAGTCTTCCCAATACTAAGATTGTTTAAAAGTTATGTAGTGGATCAAAATAGTTCTGACCTGATATATAAACTAAGAAATATATAAAAAATAGAATTTCCTAAGAAATTCCACTGTATAAAATATTTAGTGAAAATTAATTTGTGACTGAATAGAGAATAACTTCTATCATTTGAATAAAAATTAGTGGAAAAATTGCTTATGTAATATCAAATAATCACTTCCAGATTAACCATGAATTTCAAAATGTAACTATATTCTTTTATCATATGGAAATAAAGTAAATTCTGCACTTTATTTAAGTGATGAAGTTTAACATCACCATTATTGAAAAAATAACATCTTATTCCTATTGAGGATGCCCTGAGCAAATTGTGTAATCAGATATATAAAATTCTTAAAAAGAAAAGAAAGTAGAAGAAAACATAGTCTTAATCAGTATGAAACCATCACATAGTAACAATAGAAATGATATTGGATGAAACAAATGGTTTGAACTCTGTGTTTCTATTCCACATTCCACTCTGTCTCTCCATACACGTTTATCTATCTATCCATCCATCCATCTATCCATGTGGCTTTTTATACCGCCCGCATTTTTACTTCGTATGTCAACATATGTATTTATGCGTTAGGCTAGTAAACGTTCTTTATCAATGAAAGTAAAAGGTGTAGAATAAACATTTTAGTTTGATTTAGGACATTTGCTAATGCATGAAAGGCTAATGAGTCCTTAGAGAATAAATTGTATGGTGTATAATTTTATCATTTTAATATTTTACTTATTGATTATATCCATTCTAGTTAACAAAGTGCTTGAAATCTATGATAAAATAAAATATTATCCTTCTTTGGCCCTGTGGTTACTACTAGCTACTATCTATCCTCTTGGTTTCCTTTGGCTCTAGATTAGAGTATTTGCTGTTGACTGTACATGAGACTTTCTTGTCATTTTGAAAACAATTGTGGTTGTTTCATATATTGTCAGTTTATAGAAATATTCCTTCCATCATCACTAATCCAGTGGAGTTGAATGTCATGTCTACACTTAAATGTTTCTCCTAAACTCCCCTCTGCTGTAAATATCCGGGATAACTTCAACTGGGGTAACCTCATTTGCATCATCCTTTCAAATGATTCCTTCTGTCTCTTTGTTTCTTCTTTCCTTCGTTCTTTCTTCCTTTCTTATTATTCTTTGAGAGTTTTATACAGTATATTTTTCATCGCATTCTTTTCTGCTTGTAGTTTTTATTTGTCCATTCCATAATATATATGAGAAGTCTTTTATCTTTATTTCTTCCTTGTTCTCACTGTAAATATTATCCATAGAGTCTACCACTGAGCTACAGAATTTCTACCAACGATATTGTTTACATGACTCTCTCACATCTTACGAATGCTCCAAATCTATCTTCAGTTTGAGACATTAGGATAACTCTCAGTAATCCTAACCTGGATAAAATAAAAAACTTTCCAGTTTAATAGATCAACACACAGCTTGATGCTTAATCTCCAGATCCACTTCCCCTCCTGTATTTATTAACTATATAAATAGCATCTACATTACTGAAAGTCTGTGGGTTCAAAATAATTCTGTGGGTTTTAGTCATCAATATTTAATAAACAAAAAATCTTGCTAGGGTTTCATAGTCTTCTTTCTATGAAAGCTTAATTAATTTCTATATATTACAATTATGTCTTTAGAATTTCACAAAGGATCCAGGTGTTGGTGACACATACCTTTAATACCAACAGTTGGGAGACAGAGGCAGGTGGGTCTCTGTGATTTCAAGGCCAGCATGTTCTACAAAGAGAATTTCTGGAGAGTCAGGTCTACACAGAGAAACCTTGTCTTGAAAAACAAAACAAGACAAAAACAAAATGAATGTCACAAAGGGGAAACAAATCTTCTGGAATAAAACTCTGGATATTAGCCAAAGTATTTTATGGCTTTTTTTTACTACATTATCATATATTTTTGTTTGATGTTGGTTTTTCACTGGAAAATTTCAGTGTTCCACCACTGATATTTATATGCATATAATTTTCACTGACTTCCTCCATCCTCATTTTTGCTATGAGAATCCCTTAAGGTACATTATAGTCTTCTATGCATAGTATCTTCTCTGCATAATTTCTATAAAATAACTCTTCATTTGCCATGGAAATACTTAAGCATTATCATCTCTGCTTGTTTCATCACAATTTCTACTCATGTAATAATTGTTGTTGACCTTTGAACCTTATTTCTTTGCATTAGTAATTCTCTCTACCTTGAAGTTCTTCCCCCAAGTGGCTATCTGATAGAGTTCCCCTCAAAAGAATAGTTCAAAAACTGACCCTAGGGAAACCATAATGGGTTTTTCAGACACACCTCTGTATTTTCATTTTATTTCAGCAACTATAGATTGGGTATAATAGTTATTTTGTATATCCGTCTTTTCAACAGGTAATGGGGAGGTTCTTGCACATGTGTATATATGTGTGCATTTATTCTCCATCTCCACAACTGACATTTAAAAATACACTGTGACACATTATAGGTATAAAATCTCTAACACCGTTTTCATCCAGGTGATACTTCAGCACCGATGTATTGTAGCATATATGTGTATGTTGTGTGTATGTATATACATGTATATGTATAAATATTTTTATACACATACAATATTTCTGTCTGTATATACAGATTTTTTTCTTCATGTAACATGTTGAACGACCCCCTGCACAGCAAATAACTTATGTTAGATTTACTAGTAGTTGGACATTAGCCTACTTGTAGTTTTCTCAGTAAATTTTTCAGTCCTAACAACCAGCCATGAGATACTGATTAGTTTGAACTGACTGATATCTTATGGAGTCACATGATGGATTTCAGCTGACAAACTGTACTCAATTATAGTATGTAGTAATAGTGTAGTATATATTTATAGGAGAACAAAATGATTGATTAAACTATACTTTAAGTATTTCTTTGTTCTGCTAATATATTTAAAAGATTACCTAATGTATACATTAATTTTTGCAGGGTCATATATTGTGTCTATTGTCTATTGCCATTCAATTACAACACAAGTAAGTATAGCTCTGAGAATAAAAAATCTCATTTTGGTTGATATGTCTATAACAGTTTCCCATCTTTTTTTTTTCTCTAGAGGTAGCAATGTATAAAGAAAAGTTGCCTTTTCTTTATATTTTGACAGTCAATTTAAATTTTAAATATCAGGGATGGTGTCATTAAAGTTTTATAAATATTAAATGTATCACTCACAAAGATCAGATGAAAACACTATATTTAAACATCCAAAAAGTTTATATTTCTCATGTCTCAGTCATTGGAGCATTAAAAGACATTGCATCAAAATCCATTTGGCATTTGATGTGAATTTCACATTGCATCATTATATGGCACATAATAATAATATACATATATCAAGGAAACAAACATATCATTGTATCTTTTTATGACATCATATCCCATATAGCAAACATGCTAACCAGGATCACAGGAAGTAAACCTCATCATTGGAGTATTTTTCCCAGCTTTCTTTTACTAAACCACATATAATATTGGAAAAGAGAATGGCTTTTTGTTCAATGGTGGATTTATTCCAGGAGCAAAATACCAAACCTTTCAATGAATTATTAAGGTTGTGGTTTCTTTTCTGCAAGAATTTTTTTTCTATTCTTATTGTTTCTTTTATTATTTTGAGATTATAATAGCCTTTGGTAATATAGTTTTTGAGAGTTTTATATATGAATACTGGTTTTGCATCATTTCTCCACTCCCACTCTTTCCCCTAACTTCTCCCATGTGACCACACTTCTCAAATTCATGACTCCTTTTTCTTTATTATTATATAAATTTATGAATACAGCCTGATGAGTTCATTCAGTGTTGCTATTATTTATGTGTTTAGAGTTAGAATTAGATAACTTCTCTGTGAGGTCATACCTGAAGAAGACTGAATTACCCTCATTTCCATCAAGGGGTGTGACCAGATAAAATTTCCCACATCCGTGTTAACACGTCAATAGGTATCATCACTTGTTTAGGCAAAATAATATTGTTGAGCTTCGTAGGTGCAGCACCCCTGAAAAGACACTATCTCTTGCATTATTAGTTTATCAATTTTGAATGAAGTTCACTTGTTTGAGGGCTGAACTAGTACATATGAAGTCCTGGTTTCAGTTCTCAGTGCTGTGTGAGCCAAGTGCGATGGCATTTGCATCTAAACTTAAAAGTAAGAGGTAGAAGCATCCTTAGGTAGGATGTCCTAAAGAACTCACTTTGAGCCTAGCTGTGACTATTTGAGAACTCGTCTCAAATCAAGATATCCATTAGACTTCGTACAGTACCATACAGAACTATGGAAACAATGATTAAATACTGGCAGCTTTGCTTCTCAAAAATATTTCTGGTCCTGTTCTCAACATACACTTTTATAATGCTTTACTTTTTCAAAATTTTCCTATATCCCAAGTATTTTCAGAGTTTATAATGCTTTAGGATCTATTTCATAAAAAGATAAAAATTAAACTTCCTCCTTCATAACATATTGCTTATGCACTAGAATTATAATTCCAGTTTCACACAAAATATTTTTGCTGGATAGTGACAATGCAGTATAATTTTGAAAGTTAAGACACTCTGAAATATCCAGATGTTTCTCAGTATCCAGATGTTCTACATACAAAACACCTTTGCCTGAGTTTTAAAATTTACATTCTCAGCTAGATGTTTTGGAAAACAAGATTGCTGTGTTAGTAAGTAGACTGAGCCATAGTGAATTATTTATTCTCAGTTTTTTTTCATTAATACAAATCAACTCAGCACTCTATATAAAATCTGGATGAATTAGTATTTTATGGAATTTTTGGTCTGTGAAAACCAAGTTCCTATAATTTTATATTTGTGCAATGGAACTAACTACAGCCATGTTTGTATTATATGAATTCAATAAAGTAGAAGATTATTTTAAATGTTCCAATTTTAACTCATTTAAAATTGCATCTACTCATTTTCTTGTGATAACTGCTTTATTAGTGAATTAGATTCTAGTAAGCTTGTCTTATAGAAATATAAAAGTAAATTAACTTTAACATTTTATATATTGAGCAATATTGTCAGTACTCCATCATTAATTTTTAAAATTTGATAAATGCTAATTTGAATAAACCACCAAAGCAAGCACAGATTATGTGTCTCTTTAGCATTACACAGATATGTTATTTGCTCAGTGATAATAAACAAGAATTTAAAGTTTATAGCCTGTAGTATAAAAAAGTGCTAATGATCTAGTATATATCAATATTAACAATAAATAACATTTATGTACCTCAGTACACTTTTCTAGGTTTTAATATATATTACTCAATGCTTTTTTAGAATTCAAATCTAACATAAAGTTTTAAATTATCTTATTTCACTTTGACAAAATAAGAAACTAAATAATAGAGCTGGGTATGGGGGCACATACCTTAATTCCAGTACTCAGGAGGCAGAGATAGGTGTGTCTCTGTAAGCCCAAATTCTGTATGGTCTATTGAGTTCAAGGACAGCCAGGGCTGTCAAAGATGTTACACAGAGGAAGTCTGTCTTGAAAATCCAAGAAGAGAAAGAGAGAGAGAGAGAGAGAGAGAGAGAGAGAGAGAGAGAGAGAGAGAGAGAGATTGAAGAAAAACAGAAAAAATAAGAAAAGAAATAATTCATTTCTTTGTTTTTTTTGAGACACGGTTTCTCTGTGTAGTTTTGGAGTCTGTCCTGGAACTAGGTTTCGTAGAGCAGACTGGCTTTGAACTCACAGAGTTCCGACTGCCTCTGCCTCCCAAGTGCTGGGATTAAAGGTGTGAATTTAATAAATTTTTTTAGGTAGTTTAGGAAAAAGTTTCAGTTGACACCAAATGCTGTCAAAGGATTGTTACTATTGTGGTTTAGCAGGAAAACCTCTACGGTTCTTATTAATCACCTGCCATAAACTCCTATTATCCTTTGTTCCCCCTTTCATCTGGATTTCCTAATGTTTGGCTGTGGGTCTCTTCTTCCACTCCATTCAGTTGCTGGACGAAGCCTCTCTGATGTCAGTTGGGGTAGGTTCTTGTTTATGAGTTTATGAGTGCATGAGTTTAGAATCATTTCATTGCCTTTTTCCCCCCACCTTTGCAGTCAGCCTAGGTCTCTGGGAGATCCAGCCACTAGTTCCTGACCATCCAATCAGTGTCATTCATGGGCGTCCTCTTGTGGCTGGGAATCAGGTTGGACCAGTCATCTCTGAAATCCACAAGAGAGACCCTAGTGAAGACCTAGTAACGGGGGATACGGAGCCTGAACCGCTAACCAGGCAAACCTTTCAGTGGTGAAACTGGAACCTCAATCTAGAAACAAAACCCTTGAACATTTTTTCATGGAATCCATGTTTCTGAGTATGTTCCCTCAATACTGCCCTAAATTATACTTTTCCTGATAAACTGAAAATGTATATGTAGCTCGGAAATCTGTATGTATGTGATAGGAAACAGGTGACACTAAACACAAGAACAATGACAAAGTAGAAGATAGCAAGAGAACTTCAGGAAACTTTTGCTTATTTCTTCCATTTGGAACCTTTTCATACACATGGATTTTCTAATTAAAGCTTTGGCTAATAGAATTCTTCTGATGATGGAACAACACATTTCTATCTCCTGCTGTGGAAGACTGCATGCTGAATGCAGTGTCACCTGTAAAAACTGGAGATTAGCCAAACAAGATTTAACATAGAGCCGGGGGTTATATAGATGAAGCAAACAAACTATGCATATAGCCATTTTCCTTTTGATGTCACTCACCTGCAATATATTAACCATCAGGCCTCTGTATAAATTAAATGTGACCATACATGTATGATTTACCCTAAATGACTGGAACTCTTTCTTGCAAAGAAATAATTCAATTTTTAATATCAATATCAAAACAGAAATGAAAAAGTTATTTAATTCATTATGGCTACTTTAGATGGCTGTTTTGTTTAACATAAACATTTTCATGACTAGTTTTGTATGTTAAATTAGTGATCACGCAAGCTTAATTGCCAAATCATCATAGTAAAACTCTCAGAGCTAATACCATCTGGCCAATCATGCTCACTTGTGAATTTACTGGTCATTCTGTACCTGTCATCATTCCACACTCATGCTGCTTAGCATCTGCCCAAAGTTAAACGTTTCCTTTACAATCACAAGTAATGGGAGCATCGTGGGATGTATGTGAAGAATTTGTGGAAAAACAAATTATTACACATCCCAAATATAGCTTTAAATATCATTGAACAGATGTTGAGCTACAAAGAGTGTGACAATATAACAAAGCAGATACTGTAACTTGTGGATATCAATTGGCTGATTTTGTTTCTATTCCTTGTTTGCCTGACAAATGCTTTTTTAAAATGTAGATTTCCATAATAATCTTTATAACAGAACAATGTTATAAAAGTATAAAAGAGAAGAATAATTGTACAATTTAAAGTAAAATCAAGTTCAATTGTTTTCCAAATTATATAAGAAAAGAATTAAAAATTAGTTTCTTGCATATCCATTGTTTCTTTCCTTTAGAATACAGAAATTTTTGAGAATTATTATTATTCCTTTTTTTGTTTTCCAAGACAAGATTTTTTTTGTGTGTAGCTTTGGAGGCAGAACACGCTTGCCTGGAACTCACAGAGATCCTCCTGCCTCTGCCTCTCCCATGCTGGGATTAAAGGTGTGTGCCACCACTTCCCGGCTTTGTTGTGAATTATTTTTAAAGTGAAATATCTTACAGGAACTTTAATGTGGTGTTTGCACTGCCAATATTTTGGTTCAGTTGCTTTTGCATTTAATCGGTTCCCATCATGCATCAACAATTTCCTGATAGAATATATAGATAAAATAAATATATCTTCGTGAAGTCCCAAAATAATATTTATAAAAAAATATTTTAAAACATCAGACAAAAAATATAGTCGCTATGTGTTTTCTGAAATATTACAAGAGCAACTGAAATGTGATGTCAGCATGAAGCCATTTTTTTTGTTTACAACAACTAAGATGTGTGAAAGTTAAAAACAAAGTTCTAGGCTGGAGTGTGGCTTGTACAGATTGTGGGAGGCTGCAGGTTCAAAACACAATAATGAAACAGCAGAAGAGTATAATTGAAGGTAAAGTCTGAGGGATAAAGACACATGAGCATGGATAATTCCAGGAACTAGAATTAAGACCATAATTTCATTTGTTACATTTATATTTTCATTTATCATTATAAGTTACATTATAAAGATGATGATTTTTCCAACATCTTTTGTAATCTTGAAATGCATGTCTAGATATACTAATGGATGTTTTGGAAAGACAATATTTGTTCCTTTTCTCAAAAGCTAAAAAATGTAAGATTCATCTTTCCTTTTCTTTTTTCTTTCTTTTTTTTTTTTAAAGAGAGAATTTCAAAGTCTCACTCCTGGGTCAGGGCTGGTCAAATATAAACATGAGATTTTCCATGCTTTAGCAACCTGAGTGCTGGGATTAGAGATTTGTGCCAATGTAATGTTTCACTTTATCTTGATGAAGTATCATGTAAAATCAAACTAAGGATCATTAAGTAAAATGATTGGCCTTTATTCTCTAAGAATGTGTTGATATAATGAAAACAACAGACTAAAAAGAACATAACTAAATACAACATTAGATACCAAATTGGAGCAAGAACTAGAAAAGAAGCAAACAAACAAAACAAAAACCTCTTAATTTGTAAATAATAAATGTTTAGTTAGGTACACAGAATATTTGGTTCTGCTGTAGTAATTTTTATTACTAGTAATAATAATTGCTGAGTAGTTAAGGAGTATGTTTAGAATTGAAAAGAATTCTATAAAATTATTTTGAAAATGTATGCAAATTTTGAAAGTAGAAAATTATTCCAAAATGTTTATCATGTACAAGTAGCAGAAAACGTGGGGAAAGTCAACATTTACGTTTATTTCCCCTTTCTTGGAAGAACCCCTCCTCTACCTTGGCTTGTAATAGTCAACCAACCACTGTGCTTATTCAGATTGAAACATACTAAATACATCTAAAGCTGAAAAGATTGTTTTTATATATGAGAGAAAATATGTAATATCTGTCTTTTATGTTCCAGGTAATCTCACTTAAGGTGTTTGATTCTAGTTCCATCCAATTCACCTGCAAATTTTATAATTTCACATTTCTTAATAGCTGAACAATATTGCCTGTGTAAATGTATAGACATTCTTATGATCCCTTCAAGTGATGGACATCTGAGCTGCTTTCAACTTCTGGTTGTACGGCTAGAGCAGCAATGAATATGGATGCCCTAATATCTCTGGAGTATGATATAGGGTACTTTGAGTTTATGCCCATAGGTTGTAGAGCTGGATTTTGTCTTGCACAGATTCTCAGCTTTCTAAGAAATGTCTACGCTGACCGGGCGGTGGTGGCGCACGTCTTTAATCCCAGCACTCGAGAGGCAGAGGCAGGCGGATCTCTGTGAGTTCGAGACCAGCCTGGTCTACAGAGCTACTTCCAGGACAGGCTCCAAAGTCACAGAGAAACCCTGTCTTTAAAAAACGAAAACAAACAAACAAACAAACAAACAAAGCCAAAAAAAAAGAAAAAGAAAAAGAAAAACGAAATGTCTACTCTGATATTTATAGTGCCTGTACCAATTCGTACTCCCACTAACAATGAATAAGGGTGTTACTCCTTTCCCAACATCCTCAACAGCATGTACACTCAATTTTTCTATTCATCTTGGCTATTCTGACTAGGATGAGATTAAATTTTTAAGTAGCTATTTCATTTCACTAATGGATGAATATTTTTAAGTGTTTTTCAGCCATTTGTATATCAGTTTTGGAAAATTCTTTAGTTAGTTCTATGTCCCATTTTAATTGGTTTATTTTTTCTTTTGTTCAATTTTTATTTTTAATTTATTATTTGAGACACTAACTCTATATAAGATATATAATGGGAAAAGAATGTTCCCTTTCTTTAGACATCCAGCTTACTATAATGATGCTATCTTAGAATGTATAGAATAAACTCTTTGCTTACATTTATTAATTTTTTTGGTTTCCTGAGACACAGTTTCTCCATGTAGTTTTGGTGCCTGTGCTGAAAATAGCTCTGGTAGACCAAGCTGGCCTCAAACCCACAGAGATCTGCCTGCCTCTGCCTCCTGAGTGCTGGGATTAAAAACATGTGCCACCACCGCCCAGTTAATTACTGTTTTTAAGAAGGGTACTATCAGGATCTTGTTCAGAAAATCCCTTCCTGTGCCAATTAAATCAAGAATATCCTTTACATTGTCATCAATCAAATTCAGGATATTTGGCACCATGTTGAAATGCTTGACCCAAATGGAGTTGGGTTTTGGATAGACATGGTTCTATTTCAGTTTTCTATGTATAGCCATTCAGCAACATCTATTTACAATGATCTCTTTTCCATAGCATGCAATTTTTATTTATTTATAAAAACTCAGATGACCGTACGTGTTTGGAATTGGGTAAGCCTCTGGAATTTGATTGTATTGATCAATGCGAGTTATTTTTTTTGCAAATACCACAAGACTTTTATAACTATTACTCTGTAGCAAAAATTGACATCAGAGATAGCGATTCACTGGCAGTTCTTTCATTATTCAGTATTGTTTTTAACTGTCCTGTGTGAGTGGTATTTAATTGAAGATTGTTTTTATAATTTTTGTGAAGAAATGTTTAGGACCATTGACGGGAATTGCATTGAAACTGTAGATTGCTGGTACTTACATGGTCAATTTTATACTATTACTTCTGCAAATACCTGAGTGTGGGAGATCTTTTCATTTTCTTCTGACCATGTTAGTTTCTTTAACTTTTTGTCAAAGAGTTTTTAATTGCTTGGATATAGTTCTTCCAAGTTATTTTGTTTTTGAGTCTATTGGGAAAGGTATTACTTCTCCAATTTCTTTCTCATACTGTTTGGCATTTTATGTAGGAAGGCTACTTTTGTGTGTGTGTTTGTGTATTCATTTTGTATTCTGATACTTTGCAAAATGTGTTTATAGTGTGTAGAAAATTTTCTGATGGAGTCTAGGATCTTTTACATACACTCTCACATCTTCAGTACATAAAGATACTTTGTTTCCTTTCCTATTATTATATTTTTATCCTTCCGTTGTTTTATTGCTTTAGTTAAGACTCCAAATATTATATTGAAAAGGTATGTAGAGAATGAACAACCTTGTCTTGTTCTTGATTTTAGCTGATTTCTTTGAGTTTCTCTACATTTAGCATGATACTAGCTGTGTGTTTTCTATAAATATCTTTCTTACATGCCAGTACATCTCTCGTATCATTAGTCTCTTCAGGACTTTAATCATAAATGGACATCAGATTTTGTTAAAGGCATTTTTACATCTAAGAAGATGATCATGCTGCTTTTGTCTTTTACTCTGCTTTAAATTAAGTTTATTGATTTACATATTTTAAACCATCCTGGTACCCTTGACATAAATCCTGCTTGATCATTGTAGATAGCCTTTTTGATGTACTCTTGAATACAGTTTACAAATTATATTGAGAATTCTTGAATCTGTAGTCATAAGTGACAATGGTGTATAATTTGCATTTTTGGTTGAGTCTTTCTGTGGTTTTGATATCAGAGTAATAATGTCTTATTAAAGAAAGAATTAATGAAAGAAAGAGTTCATTATTTGAGGAAAAACAACAGGATTATAAACCTTTAATCAAATCAAAATAAAGGATACAGAAAAAAATATCCAAAGTTATAAAATCAGAGATGAAAAGGAAGTCATTATTCCAGCAACTGAAACAAATGCAGAAAATCATATTGATATTCTTTAAAAATTTGTTTTCCACTAAACTGGAAATCCTGAAAAAAATGGATGAATTTCTTTATATATATGGAATGCCAAACATAAATCAAGACAAAATAAACAATTTAAAGAGACTCATAACACCGAGTGAAACAGCGTCAGTAATTGAAATATCTCCAAACAAGATATATAAAAAGAGTCAGTAAAGGAAAAAATAAAGGAAGGAAGGGAGAGCACAGTACCACATGGATTCCATTAAAAATTTTACTAGATGTTCAATGAACTAACATCAATATTCCTCAGATTATTCTGTTTATTTTATCTGTTTTTCCATTGTTTCTAAGAAAGTGAAAAAACATGCACCTTAGGAAGGGAGTAGACTGAGATTCTGGAAGGAGTTATGGAGATAAAAGAATATGATCAAAATATATTATATGAAATTCTCAAAAACAAATAAAATCATTTTTAAAAGTCTAATTCTACACTACAGCTAAAAAAATTAATGATTTGCTCAGCTTTATAACCTTACACTAATTAAAAAATTTGCAAAGGAATGAGTTAAGTTCAGCCCAGCAAACCTGGTTTGGTGCTCTGTGTTTTGGTGTAGGAGGTGCTTCTTCATTTGTATTACTTTCATTGGTTGAATAAAGAAAACTGCCTTGGCCTTTTGATTGGGCATAAATCAGGTAGACGAAGTAGACAGGATGGAATGCTGGGAGGAAGGGAAGTGTGGAAGACGCCATGCTTCTCCGGCCCAAGATGGACGCTGGTTAGACTCATGCCAGTAAGCCACATTCTCATGGTGAATACAGATTAATAGAAATGGGTTAGTTTAAGATGTGAGAGTTAGCCAAGAAGAGGCTAGAACTAATGGGCTGGGCAGAGTTTAAATGAATGCAGTTTCTGTGTAATTATTTCAGGTATAAGCTAGCCGGGACCAAAAAGCAGACCTGTGGCCGGGAGCTGGGCAGCGGGACACAGCTCGCTCCTCCTCATTCAACAGTGTTTTAGTTGTACTGTAAATTTTTTCTTTATTAAATATAACACCTTTTCTTTTCTAGGAACTATATTCTTTCATAGATGAAAAATTATCTCTATTCTAAAACCAGTTCATTAGATTAGCTGCAGAAAACTAAAAGCAGTACAAATGCTGAATGTAACTGTAATTCTTGCTTGATAACTGTTTTGTTATATGGAATTTTACTATGTTAAAGTTAAAGCCTTCCTTTTTGTTTAAACAGAAAAGGGGAAATGGTGTAGAAGGTCCTTTTTTCTATGTGTTGCTTGTATTTGTTAATGAAAAAAGAAACTGCCTTGGCATTATAGGGCAGAACTTAGGTAGGTGGGGAAGACAGAACTGAATTCTGGGAGGAAGATAGCAATCAGAGTATTGCAGAAACTTGCTGGTAAGCCACAACCATAGGGCGATACACAAATTAATAGAAATGGGTTAAGTTAAATCTAAGAGTTAGACAATAAGAAGGGAGAGCTAATGAACCAAGCAGTGATTTAATGAATATGGTTTCTGTGAGATTATTTCAGCTCTGGGCAGTTGGGACAAACAAGGGACCATTCCTGTAACAGGTGAATAATGTAATAATAAAAAGAAACAACTGTATTTGAAACTGATATAAACCCTTTAGTTCAAATAAAAGAGCTAACAGTTTCACATGATGTGAAACTTAAAAGAGAAATTTGGAAGAAATTTGGGCATAAATCAGGTAGACGAAGTAGACAGGATGGAATGCTGGGAGGAAGGGAAGAAGGTAGTGTGGCAGCCACCATGTTTCTCCTGCCTGAGACAGATGCTGGTTAGACTCATAACGGTAAGCCACAGTCAAGTGGTGATACACATTAATGTAGATAGCCTTAAAAGAGAAATTAAATTGATACATTCATGATTTTAATTTTACTTTATTTTCTAGACTATGAAAAGAGACTACCAGTCAAGACAAAAATCTCACTGTGGAAAGAAATAAACTTTTCTAAATGATCATAAAAATTACTTGCCAACTTTTAAAATGATAAAAATAAATTCCTAAGTGAATGACAAACTATTACTCTACAAATTCCAGATCATTCTGGTCAAAATTATTTCACTATGTAATGCCAAAATCTTCCAAGTAAACCAAAATATGGCAAATACATGGTGCAGTTCTGTTTTGTGTGTCATAGGCACAGCACTGGGGCTGACTGCTTATGAAGAAACAGGAAATGTGTAGGATTTTACAGATTACCAAAGATGTGGCTCAAGCCAAGAATAACACATGGACAGTCTCCAAGGTAACACTGTGGTACGATGAACTGGGATTTTGTAATGAGAGGGTGGTCTGCTTGTTGTCCCAGCTATCCTTGGCTGTGTCCCGGTGCCTGGCTAGCTTATACCTGAAATAATTGCACAAAAACTGTAGGCCCATTATCTCCAGCCCCTTATTGGCTAACTCTCACATATTATTTTAACCCATCTCCATTAATGTGTATCACCACTTGACTGTGGCTTACCGTTATGAGTCTAACCAGCGTCTGTCTCAGGCAGGAGAAACATGGTGGCTGCCACACTACCTTCTTCCCAGCATTCTGTTCTGTCTTCCCCTCCTATCTAAGTCTACCCTATCAAAAGACCAAGGCAGTTTCTTTGCTCAACCAATGAAAGCAAAACAAATACAGAAGGACCTCCTACACCATGGAATGAAATGGGATTCCATTGGAACATGGACTAGGATGTGAGTAAACTTGGCTCATTGTCCTTTTTGTACCTATATAGCAGAAGTTCTTCAGTACTTTGTTTTTAAAAAAGAAAATTTATTGCTTTCTTTCTTTGAAAGTGAAGAACTGAAATTAACCATAAAAGAAAACAAGTTATTAAACTTACCATGTTTACTTCTAAAAAATATTTTCAAATCATTTACTTTTATATAATTTTTAAATAAATTTCCACCAAATATCCTATACCAGACTATTATTGACAGAAATTCTCATACACAAATGGATTAAAGTAATGTTATTATTTTCATAATTCACTCAGAGTAGTTTGAACACAACTCATACTTTCCTTGAGTGTATTCCATGTATCTTTAAATATCTGTTTACTAAGATTTTTTTTTATAATTCCAAGATTTGTTCACTCCTCTGAAGCAAAAAATCTGATTCTTTTGAATTTCTTTTAAGCTTTATCTTCTGTATGCAAACAAAGTTATACTTAATATACATCACCTTTTTAAAGCTAATGCTGTTATCCTTTCAAATATTTGAAATACAACAAATGTGCCTGTCCCACATTCAGCATATCATATGTCCATCACCTGAAACTTTATGAAATTTTCCTCATAATGGAAAAATTCTATTGCCAGCACAAATATTACTTTCAATTACTAAAGTTCAAAATATTCTCATTTACTGGACAGTAGATATTTTTCTCATTGTTCCAATATGTATCTGTATTATGAGAATTTAATGATTGACTTAATTAAGCCGTGAAATTGCTATCATGACTAATGCTGGGGAATTCAGTTAAGCAAATTGTCTGAACCTTTTATCCTCAAGATTATTTGGGTTATGAAATTCTAACATTTTACTCTGCCTAGAAAAAATCAGTCAAGAGTAGGGAAAATATCTTGAAACTGATAGAATTCTCCTTTTGAGCTAATCACTCAAATGCAAATCACTTTTTGCAAAGGTCACATTTCTATTGTCACCCTTGTTATTCTTTTATTTTTTTCTTTCCTCATAATTTAATTTTTGTCTTTCATCCCAACCTCAGTTTCTCCTTCCTCCAATCCTCCCAATCCCTACCAACCACTTCCCTAAACCACCCAGATCCATTCCTTCATCATTTCCCTTCAGGAAAATAGCTGGCCTCCCAGAAATATTGATGGAACATGGTATATCAAGTTACAATAAGATTAGATGCATTCTCTGATAGTAAGGCTGGATAAGGCAAATCAATAGAAGGAAAAGGGCCCCAGAAGAAGACAAAGGATTCTGAGACAACTCCCTGCCACCCACTGTTAGGAGTTCCACAAGAACACCCAGTTCTACAACCATAGAATATATGCAGAGGACCTAACTCACATCCATATATGCTCTGTGATTGTTGTGTCAGTCTCTGGGAGTGTCTATAAGCCCTGCTCAGTTGATTTGGTAGGCCATGATCTTGTGGTGTCCTGGACACCCTGGCCCCTAAAATCCTTCCTCCTCTTCTTCCTTCTGGTTCCCCAAGTTCTGCCTAATGTTTGGCTACATGTCTCTGTATCTACTCTCATCAGTCACTGAATGGGGCCTCTCTAATAACTTTTGATCTAGGCTCCAATCTATGAGTGTAAAGAATATTATTGGATATCGATTAGCAATCATTTCTTTGGGTTCTCTCTCTCTCTCTCTCTTTCTCTCCTCTCTCTTTCTTTTTTTCTGGCATGGCATGTTTAGTTCTATCCTAGGTCTCTATGTTATCTACCCTCTCACAACCAAAAATGTTAGTTTTTTTCCAATTAAGATTTGTTATGATAAAAGATTAAGATAACATATTGAAACAGAGCTTAACTATATACCATAATGAATACTGATTAAGTATTCATCTATTTTATAGATCCCTATAGCTACTATTTAAGAGCAAAAATTAAATGCAATTGCTTGCTTTGAATTTACCCATGTAGAATCCTAATTCTACTATATAGGGGTCATATAGATACAGGCTTTACTAGGAGACATGAAAAATGTTTCTTGTGTGTGTGTGTGTGTGTTCTGTGTGTGTTTGGAGAAGATAGTGGGGACTGTTTAAAATGAAGGCATGTACTTTCTTTCTTACACACAGGCCTGCTCTGCCCTTTGCTTTCATGTTGTCTCAGTGAGAAGGAAGAGCATCTACCAACAGGGATGGATTTTCAAACTATGAAGCTTTATATATCGCCCATTTCATTAATGGGTGGATTAGATCAGAAGAAACCAAATAATAAAGAGAGGCTATAAAAAACAAAACATAAACAGCTAGAGTTGTGTTTGTGTGTGCACAAGTACACAGATGAGATGGCAACAGGAGAAAGATAAAAAAGACTAATTGGTAATTAAGAAAATGCAGAGGTGAGGGCTGCTGAGTTGGCTTAGCAAGTAAAAAGCATTTGCCACTGAGCCTAACAACCTAAATTTGAACCCTGGAATCCACATAGTCGATGAATCTCAGAGATGTTCTATGGCCTCCAAATATGTACTATGGTACACATGCATAAAAACAGGCAGGCACACAAAGACATACACATTCAATACATTAATGAATCAATAAATTTAAAGAACACAGAGGTAACATTTCACTCTTAAATAATATGTCTTCTATAGTGTCTTTTTGGAGATTCTCAGTGTATGAAAAAACTAGTTCTCAACACCATACACTTATGCTAATAATATATATTTATAGGACATAAATATACTTTATTAATATAATTTCAGTAATTTGCTTTTTAAATTATAAAATATGTCTATGCATGAGAGTTTTTGAAATATTCAGATTGTCTATAACTTATTTTACTGACCCTGTGATACCATATTATATATTACTATTACATATAAGATCAAAAATACCAATAATAGCTTATGCTGGAGTGGATGCAGAGTAAGGGGAACACTCCTACATTGCTGGTGGGAATGCAAACTTGTACAATCACTCTGAAAATCAGCATGGTGATTTCTCAGAAAATTGGAAATCAGTCCTACCGTAAGACCCAGCAAAACCACTATGGAGCAAATACCCAAAGGATGCTCAACCATACTACAAGGACATTTGTTCAACTATGTTCATATCACCATTATTTATAATGGCCAGAACCTGAAAACAACCTAGATTCCTCTCAAATGAAGAATGGATAAAGAAAATGGGGCACATTTACACAATGGAGTACTACTCCACAGGAGGAAAAAAGAAAAAAAGAGAAATCTTGAAATTTGCTTGCAAATGGATAAAACTAGAAAAAAAGCCATCCTGAGTGAGGTAACCCAGACCAGGAAGATGAGCATAGTATATACCCACTCATAGGTGAATTTTAGCTATAAAGCAAAGTATAAGGAGCCTATAGTCCATAACCCCAAAGAAAGTAAATAACAAGGAGACCCCTAAGAGAAACATGCATTGATCCCCTGGGAAAGGGAAATAGGAAGGATCTCCTGAGAAAATTGGGAACGAGACCATGGGGTCCTGTGCAGACAAGAAGGCAGAAGAGGAGGAGAAGTGGAGAAGGGTAGGGGGGAGAATTAGAGGGAATGGGATAGTAAAGATAGGGGAAAGACAGAGACAGAGAATCAACAAGAGCTTTCTTGATTGAAGGAGCCATTATGGGGTTTGCAAGAAACCTAGCACTAGAGAAACTTCCAGAAATCCACAAAAATGACCCCACCTAAGACACTAAGCAGTAGTGGAGAGGGTGCCTGACCTGGCCTTGCCCTGTACTCAGATTGATGACTATCTTAAATGTCATCATAGAACCTACTTCTAGCAACTGACAGAAGCAGATGCAGAGATCCATAGTGGAGCATTGGGCTGAGTTCCCAAGGTCCAGTACAAGAGAAGGAGGATTGAAAACATGAGTAAAGAAGTTAAGACCATGATGGGAGATATCCACTGAAACAGCTTACTCCGGCCAGACAGGGAGGGAACCAGCATAGGACCAAACTCGACCCTCTGAATGTGGGTGACAGTTGTATGGCTGGGGCAGAAAGTGCGACCAAACTGCTGGAAGTTAGACCAGGATTTATTCCTACTGCTTCTTCTGGCTTTTTGGAGCCCATTCTCTCTGGAGTGTTATGTTGCTCAGCCGAGATATAGTGCGGAGGGCCTTGGTCCTGCCTCAAAGCAATGTGCTAGACTTTGCTGACTTTCCATGGTAAGCCTTACCCTCTCTGAGGAGGGATAGGAGTGGGAGGCAGGGAACGTTGGAGGGAACAGGAGAAAGGGAGTGGAAAATGGATTTGTCATGTAAATGAGAAAAGATAGAATTTTTTTAATGAATTAAAATAGAAAAAATAATTTGTTTTACTTATCTAGAACATTTGGTTTAGCAAGCAAATAAGTCAAAACTCAGATTACATTTTGATCATATTTGGTTATAAGTTCAGAGAGAAACAACAATGGATTCTGTATATTTTCAAATAATGTAAGTATAAGAGAATACAATCACAAAATCTGCATTCTTCTCAATTTTCAAAAGGGAAAAAAATCTCATGAAGGTTTCTTAAACCTATTTTCTGGAGCTATCTGTTCCTGACAAAGTTTATATTATTTCTTTCTGAGTTTATCTATGAATTATTGCATGTCTGAGGTTAGTCAAAAGAGAACAACTAGGAGAAAGCATAAGGATCACACCTGTGGAAAACCCAGATGAAACCTACTCTCTCCGTGATAAATTACAGAATAAGTCTAAAAAATTTACAAATTATATATGCCTACACAATAGTGATGTAAACATGATTTAAAAATAAAAATGAAATATATGAAATTATTTTATAGTCCTTACTTTAAAATTATTCAATTGTTAGAATTTCCTTAAGCAAATAGTTAGAGAACATATGGGACTTACTGTGATCATTCATGATGCAGTTGATCTGAGGCCAGGCCCACAAATGACGGGAGATAGATAGACATGACCATGCAGACAGAGCTTGCCTATAGAGTTTATTTAGTGGGTATTGGGAACAGCATAAGAGTAAGGGGTTATGGAAGGGAGAAGGGGACAGAAAAGGGGATAGAAGAGAAGAAAGAGAGGAAAGAGAAAGAAAGTGAAGGGAGAGAGGCAGAAACTGCCTTTTGAGAAGAGGGATAGACAGAGAGAGTTAGAGCTGGAGAGGAGGTGGGAGATACTCTTGCCTAGGGTCCAAGGATGAGATTTGAAGTGGCTGGGTCTTGTCTCTTAAAGGGATACGATAACCAGGTGACAGACCAGGCTGGCAGATTTACAACACTTACCATTTAGCATATTTTAAAAATTCATTGTTCTTGAGATTTTCATAATGCACACTTTACATCCTTCCCAGCAGGATCTGCTCAAGTCCTTATGCTTGAGAAGCAGGTTCCATATAACTGAGCCGTTTTCTGACCCTGTGACCCATTCTCTTTTTTTTTTTTATTGTTTTTGTTGAGCTGTATATTTTTCCCCACTCCCTTCCCTTCCTCTCCCCTATCCTTCTTCTCTCTCCCATGGTCCCCATGCTCCTAATTTACTCAGAAGATCTTGTGTTTTTCTACTTCCCATGTAGATTAGATCCATGTATCTTAGCTTCTCATTTTTGCCTAGGTTCTCTGAGACTGTGAATTGTAGGATGGTTTTTCTTTGCTTTATGTCCAAAAGCCATTTAGGAGTTAGTGCATATGATATTTGTTTTTCTGGGTCTGTGTTACCTCATTCAATATGTAGTTTTCTAGATCCATCCATTTGCCCACAGATTTCAAGGTGTCTTTCTTTTTTGCTGTGTAGTACTTCAATTGTGTAAATGTACCACATTTTCTTTATCCATTCTTTGGTTGAGGGGCTTTTAGGTTGTTTCCAGGTTTGGGCTGTGACAAACAATGCTGCTATGAACATAGTTGAGCACATGTCCTTGTGGTATAATTGAGCATATACCTAAAGGTGGTATGATTGAGTATACACCTAAATGTGGTATTTCTGGGTCTTGAGGTAGGTTGTTTCCTAATATTCTGAGAAATCGCCATACTGTGGTACAAAGGGGCTGTACCAGTTTGTACTCCCAGGAGCAATGGAGGAGTGTCTTCTTTACCCCATATCCTCTCCTTGTCATCGGTGTTTTTGTTCTTGGCCATTTTTACAGATGTAAGAAGGAATTTCAGCATTGTTTTGATTTACATTTCTCTGATGGCTAAGGATGTTAAGTGTCTTTCGGCCATTTTAGAATCCTCTGTTGAGAGTTGTCTGTTTAGGTCTGTACCTCATTTTATGTTGGATTACTTGTTCTGGTATGGGAGAATTGTCTGTATTCTGTCAATCATGATTTAAATAAATGCTGATTGACCATTAGCCAGGATGTATAGGTGGGACAACCTGACAGGAAGTAGAGGTGGAGCAAGGAGAATAGGAGAATTCTGGGAAGCAGGAAGCTCTCCTGGCACTCCTTCTAGACCATCGAAGAAGGAGGATGTGACCTGACCCACTGAGAAAGGTACTGAGCCATGTGGCTAACATAGATAAGGATAATGGATTAATATAACTTATAAGAGTGAATACGAAGCCTGAGCTAATGGGCCAATCAGTTTATAACCTAATGTAGACTCTCTGCGTGATTTTCCTTGGGACCAAAATGGTTGGGGACCTGGAGGGAGGACAGAAACCAACCAGGCCCCTCATGTTACATTGTTCTTTTGATGACCAATTTCTGGAGTTCTTTGTATATTTTGGAAATCAGCCTTCTGTCCAATGTGGGATGGTGAAGATTTTTTTCCCACTCTGTGGGCTGCTGTTTTGTCTTGCTGACCCTGTCCTTTGCTTTACAGAAGCTTCTCAGTTTTAGAAGTTCCAATATATTAGTTGCTTCTCTTAGCATCTATGTTACTGGGATTATATTTAGAAAGTGATCTCCTGTGCCAATAGGTTCAAGTGCACTTACCACTTTCCGTTCTATGAAATTCAGTGTGGTTGGTTTATGTTGAGGTCTTTGATCCATCTGGACTTGAATTTTGTGCATGGCAATAGATATGGATCTATTTTCATTTTTCTACATGTTGATATCCAGTTATGCCAGCACCATTTGTTGAATATGCTTTCTTTTTTAATATTTTTTGCTTCTTTGTCAAAAATCAGGTGTTTGTATGTGTGTAGATTGATATCTGGGTCTTCAATTTGGTTCCATTGATCCTCCTATCTGTTTTTATGCCAATACCAAGATGTTTTCACTACTGTAGCTCTGTAGTAGAGTTTGCTGTCAGGGTTTGTGATGCCTCCAGAAGTTCCTTCATTGTACAGGAATGTCCACCCATTCTCTTTTAATACTACCCAAAACAATCAACATCACACATGTACTTAGGGAGGAATGATACTGTATTTAGGAAAATATTATGATTTTAATACTATTTCTCAAACTTTATATATCAAACACTAACAAAGGTTTCATCAATGAAACACATTTATTAGTTATTTTTAATTAAAAATAAATTTGAAGTAAAAGTATTTCTTTAATCAGTAATATTTATACTGTAACAAAATAATTTAAATTGCTTTGATAATTCTCTCAAAAATATATGTTCTTTATGTTCTGTGATTTATATCTTAAATCTTACTTTAACTTTGGAAAGCAAAGCATGATTATTATAACTGAAACTCATTTACCATATTTCAAACATTTGAAACAAAATGTATGGCGTGTCTGGGTATTTGAAATCATAAATATCCAGTGAAGAGAAGCAGGTGTGAAAAAACTTACAAGATATTATTTATTTGGAGATTAACAAGTCTTGAATATTAACAGGAGCATGATAAGAAGTAGCCCTGAAAAAAATTACTCTGGGCTATAATTTCTGAACAAAGAAAGAATGGCTGCTGTGTATTTCAAAGTTAAGAGACTGGGACCATCAAAGATAAAAACTGAAAACAATAAATCATCTAATTTGTTATTTCTAAACATTACTTTGTTTCCTTGAAAGAGCATGTAAACATAAATGTGGTGAGTGGATAATTATATTCGATATGAACACTTTAGAATACAAGAAAGAGATATTACTTGTATTTATGAATGATTCTTCTCCATGTACAGGAAGAACAATTATAAACAGTCATCTGTTGTTCTGAAAAATAGTCTCTGATGATAATTTATAAGGCATGAGTTTCCTACCATAACTGGATAGATTTAGAGGCCATTGATCATAGCCAGACTAGTCAAATTCTTAGAATAAATCTCTTAAGAATAAGGAAGAGGTGAAATCACATAAAAACAGAGAAATGTAATTACTTCTCCTACCAGTCTTTTACTCTTAGCATTCAGTTCTTGTGTAGATAGAGTTTTTAGATTATATGCTACAGGGTTACCTTGTTATCACTAATAAATGACATTCAATATGCTAGGTATCTTCCCTTTCAATAAAAATAGATTCTTTTCTCATACAATATATGCTGATTTCAGTTTTCCCTCCCAGTTTCTCCAACCTCTTTTTTCCTCTGGATCCATTCTTTCATTAGAAGAGAACAGGCTTCTAAGAGATAACGGCAAAATACAGCAAAATAAAGTACAATACAATAAAAAAAAACATCATATCAAAGTTGAAAAAGGCAAAGCAACAGAAGGAGGAAAGCTAAAGAGGAGGCACAAGAATCAGAGATCCATTCATTCATATACTTAGGAGTCCCATAACAATACTAAACTGAAAACTATATTATTTCTTAAAACTGATTTTATGATTCTCACAATAGATTTTATAAGGTCAGTTCTCAGAGAGGAAGAAAATTAAACCAAGAGTAACTTAGACAATAAAATCCAGACAGATTACCAAATCAATGGGAAGCATATCTAGAAAATTTAATTTATGTTGTTGTGTTCAACATCATTGCAATATGCTTCTTTTTCTACGTCAAATAAATCCATAATATTCTCCTTTTAAGCTAGTGTGTACTTTCTCTTGCAGTAATATAGTTTTGATTAAAGTAATGAGAAAAAATGTGGGCGGAATAAGAAAACAATATGTTAGAATGAGAGTCTAGGTAATTATAATTTTCAGATGGTGCATGGAAAAAATTACATTTAAAGGAGGCAACTAGAATGGATGAGACCACAGAGAATTTGAGAAATTCTCCCCATATTCAGTGCTTCCTTGAACCACTTTGATTTGGAAGATTACAGGATATTTCACTTTATTAAAAAGATAAGATTATAAGACATCCTACTTTATTAAGAAAGAAAAAGGAATAAAAATCATTAATTGGCCAAGGTCTTAAGCACTGCCTAGGCCACATTTACATTAGTGGAACCAATAAAATATAAAAGCAGGGTGAGATGTTCAGGGAAAGATTGCTGAAGCTCAGCAGAATTACAATCATGACTCCGGTCCATTTTTTCAATTGAGCTCACATTGGTTCATTTCCTTCCAGTCTTCATCACCTTCTGAAGTTCCCATGGTATTGTTACCCTGTATACAGAGGTTTCTGTCCTGCTCAGTCCTGCAGCCGTTGGTCCCAAAGAAACACACAGAAACCTATATTAATTATAAGCTAGTTTGCCTAGTAGCTCATGCTTTTATTAACTAATTCTTACATCTTAAATTAGTCCATTATTCTTGTCTATGTTAGCCACATGGCTTGGTACCTTATGCAGCGAGGCATTCTCGTCTTGCTTCCTCTGCATCTGGTGATGGCTGCAGACTACATCTCTCCTCTTCCCAGAATTCTCCTGTTCTTGTGGCCCCACCTCTACTTCCTGACTGGTCACCCTGCCTATACTTCCTGCCTGGCTACTGGCCAATCAGCTTTTCATTAAAATACAAGTGACAGGGTACAGACCATTGTCCACAGCATCAACCCTCTTCTCTCATTGGATTGGATCATAAGAAAACACTCATTTCATGAAGATTTCTGAACTTTTACACTCATGGAACTTTCCTGAAGGTCAATAACTCCATACCTCACTTCCTGATTCTTCAGCTGTCCTGCTTAATCAACAATGCTAACTGCTTTGTGAGAGACAGCAGTTAATCCTCCAAGGGGAAGGCATTTCTCCATTGAGTGCATCCTGGTGTAGTACATGATCACAGAGCTAATCTTGCCTATCACTGTGAATTCTTTAGGTTACCAAGCTCATAATTAAAAGTCTTCACTAATGACATGGTAATTGTTTTAATGGATTTCCAATGAAGTGTGAAGTTCCCTGCTGATATGTCAACAAAATATGAAGCATTATGAAGGAAACTATGTAAAGCTTTGTAGAATTTTGAGTTAGAAGAGACCTTAAAATTATCAAAGGTAACTGTTCCACACGTAGAAAAAGGAAAATCATCCCTGGGGAAAAGAAGTGTGCTGCTGAAGGTCAATACTCTGAAAGTAAATTGTAGGTGACCTGTACAGCAAACTGTTTCCATCTCACTGGGCAATCATTTAGACCTGCTTTTTATTTACATAATACTTGTATTTAAAACAAAAATCTTTGCATTTATATTTTTTCATAATATCAATAGAAATATTTATTTATTATCTAATAAAACAGTGCATATGAAAACAATTTTATTACACAAGTTTTATGAGAAGATTGCAAAGGTGCCTTTGAAGATCAAAACCAACAGGGCTGAGGATTTTTAGGTCCAGTGCTTTCAGAATAAATATCTTGGGAAGTCAATGCACCAGCAGTTCTGGGGGAATCTCTGTGTAATTGAAAGCATGGAAAGTTAACTACCTGGAATTTGTTTATGACTGTATAATATTAATATCCCTAAAAATCTTTCTTGTTATTTTGGTTTCAGAAATACAAAAAGAAGTAAACCATATATCAAAGTGTACTAAGGACTAAAGGAAAGGGACAAAAATAAGCAACTTATGTTACAAAATGAAAACTTGAATTTGTTATATCAGAGGTAATTCAAACAATGAAAACAAGGTTGAAGACATTTTGCAGAATCACTGGCAAATCCAGTTTGAATATATATTCATTACTGAAAGAATATTGAATTTCTCCACAATGAACTCTAAATATGTTCATTAGAAATAAAAAAGCAGAATAGAATTTTGTTTGATTGTTTTCAATCATCAAATTAGAGGTATCTTCACAATATATGATAGCTTTAACCTTTTGATATTTTCAAAATGTGAATTAATAGAAAAGTTTTGTGTTTACTTTTTTAAGGTCATGTTGATCATGAGAATGGAGCACACATTCTACATACCCCTCACTAGGTTCCATCTCCTGACTCCATTACTCTTCAACCAACAGGTGATTTCTATAAGATACATTCCAAACATAGCATTAATTAATTTCCCAATACTTTAAACCCAGAAGAATAAAAATTGATGACACTCTTTGTACCACATCTTTGACTGTGTTTCATTTTAAGTAGGGATGATGTTCTTATGCTTATTCTCATTTAGGAAACATCCAAAGAATGATAATAATCATTAAAGAAGTTTCCAAAGGAACCATTTAAATGCAAAACACTCTTATTATCACTGTGCAGCATCCTGGCTCTTGTAGAGTAAGCGATGCTACTGCTTCCTCACTTATATCTGGCTTTTGATGGAGTCTCATGCTGTTAAGCTGACTGTTTCCCTCCTTGATGAGGGAAAGTGAACTTAACTTTAATTGGATTCCTGTAATTCATTACTTGCAAATTCCACTCTTTTTACTTAATTTCTGATAGATTTCATCAGAAATCAACTCCAAAATAGATTCTATCATGGGGAGTCTTCTGTAGTTTGCCTAATGATTATAGTCGCTTTTAAAATTAAAGGGTCTGTTAAAGACATAAATGAAAAAAATCTGTATGGCATTTGATCACAGAAAGCAACTTAATAAATAAACTTTCTTCTAAAGGTGGAACTTGTGTTTGCCTCCTACACCCTCTCCGTGACGTTAGAATTTGTCATTATTGTGAATAGTTATCTATGTGCTAGGACATGAATATTTAATGTCATCTAATGGTTGATTTGTTGGAGGTATGGTGCCTATTGTGTTACTATTGGGTGCTGTTTTGGCCGTTTATGAGGTGATGCTGCAAGAGTTAATTATCTCTAGGCAAGGGATAAGCATGTTCATTCAGAAGAGTCAACTACCAGGGGCAGCTTTGACCTTTTATAACACTTGAAAAAAAACTGTGATACCCCAGTCTCTTTCTGTTTTCTAGTTTCTACTTTCTGACATGTACATTTATGGCTAAACAGTTTGCTATTTCATGTATTACTGCAATATATGATAATGTCCAAAAGTATGGAGGAACTCAAACTAAGATTGAAAACACCAAAACCTTGAGCCCTAGTAAATGTTTCCCCTTTACAAATACAAATGCCTAATATAATTTGTCAAGTAATATTAATCTGAGAATCAAGCAATGCGTGATCCTTCCCTAGGATAGCATAACTTTATTTTTGACATATAATAGAATGATACCATTTAATAACTAACTCAATTAAGCACCAATGAATATAATAGAACACATACAATATGTAAAACACCGAAAATACAAATTACTTTCTGGATAATGAATAGAATGTAGCATGTAAATACATTTGCTAGGTAGTATGATTGCAATCCAGGAAGCCAGAATTTTATCTTCTGTACATCACAAATTCTTTACAAACACAGACATATGGCATTGTGATTTGCTGTTGAAATGTTTCCCACAGACTCAAGTCTAAATACTTCCCCACAGCAAAGGGTGCTGTTTTGAGAAACATGGATTATATGGAGAAAAAGATATGAATGGTAGAGGTGAATAAATAGGGGTAGGTATTTGAAGATTATAACCCAGGTCTATTCTTGGATTGGGATCTCTGCTTCCTGACATTCCAGGATTTAAAAATAATGGATACGTATGCAACTAACAGGACTATTTCAACCACCATTCTTTCACTGTCATGATGGTATTTATCCTTCAACCATAAGATAAATGATTCCTTCCTAATTTAAACTGCATGCCAGATATATTATCATAGTAACAAATCACATAATTTCCACAGATATTTGGTACTTAGAAGTAGGCTTGATGCTGGAATAAACTTGACCAAATGTTTACTAAAACTTTGCAACTGATTTTTCTCTGGAAAGATAGAACAGTCTGGAGGTGAATACACACCAAAGAAATTTCAAGTGGTGTCTCGTTATCTGATAGGCCATTATGGTGGGAGTGCAGAAATCCAGAATACTGACTAAAATGTGAACAGTGAAGATTATACTCATGAATTATTGTCATACTGGAACAAGGAATCTGTTGATTACTGATGTAGAAGTCATTTGGGTTCAATTCTGGCAATATATTAAGCTAAATTTTAAGCCTGTCCTGAAAATTTGGCTGGATTTAATCTTAAAGGTAATAGATTGATCCTAGAGGACACTTTAAGAAACAACAGCATGCAGACGGTGTCACAGTTATCATTAACTATTTATAGCCAAATTCATGGTGAGAATTTAAAAGAAAACAGAGGACCAAAGAAACATGAAAAGAGGTAGTTTGGTGAGAAGATATGCCATGGGCATAATTAAAACTTCCAGTAAAGCAGGTATGTACTAGCCTGGGGCAGAGAAACAGATGGTATATTGGTAACAGTTAAAAAAAAAAAAAAAAGACTGAAAGCCACGTAAGGGAAGTCTCACTATTCAGACTACAACGGCAAACAAGTTTCTTTGAGGAAAAAAAGTCCATCTTACCCATCAATGTTGTCAGATCCTACAAATACATACTTATAAAAAAATCTTTCATTTGAAAGGAATGTGTGAACATATAGATTCATAGCTGGACCCTCCTCAAAGAAATGTCCCAAACGGAACAAAAAAGCAACCCCAACGAAAAGCAACTAACTAGTTCAATGTTTTCTTACTTTATCAGGCACACTAAGGCTGCTATATTTATATGCCAAAAGAACCTGAAGACACCTTGAACTGTAATAGAATTTCTGGGCATTGTCCACATATTGGTATTTTGTATATAAAAGGTATGGAGTCATTGAAGTTTATTTCACAATCCCAGTTAAAAGTCAAAATGTTCAAGAAATGTGGCGGTGATTAAATTGTATGTACTTATCTCAAGAGATTTGTACATGAGAATTTGAAAATGAAACACACATTGGAGACTCCACAGTGTTAAAGTTACCCAGAACATGAACTGTAACCTGAAGAAAGCTTAAGACTGTTAAAGCCTAAACTATGACATCAAGTATCTCAGAAGCAACATACTGACATTGTAGATGTTGATATTTTCCTTCTGGTTTTCACTTTTGTTTTGCCCAAACTTTTTCCTGTGAATAGGAATTTTTACTCAGTACCACTGTGTATTTACTATGTTTAGTTTTCTTCTTTATTTTATTAAGATCCAAAACTCATCATTTACTTTTAAACTCTGAAGAAACTTGGGTATTGTGAATAATGTTGTGAAGGTTAATATGAGGACGCTTGAACTATTGTCTTACATTGACATATACACACACAAATTTCAATTAACCATCACACACAATTGTGTATGTCTGAGTCTGTGATTGTGTATGCATGTGTAAAATCCAATTATGAGATGATCGTGAATTTACAAAGAATATTTTGGCTTGGAGTTATGCTCTATCCTGCAGGCTAACATATTTTAACTTTTGGTTCTGAGATGACTATGCTATTTTGAGGGGTTAGGAAGTATTTGGTATGATGGTCACAGCTGCCAAAAATGTGTCAATACAAGAAGTCACTGGAAGTTACGGTTATCACCATTTCCTACCAAAGCATCCAGTTTTCTGTCTCTTAAGATGTGAAAAGGGGATAGCCATTCAATCTTCTCTGAAATAATAAATACAACTTCCATACTCTGTGATGGGATATATCCTGTATATTCTCAAACAAAATAAAATTGAATCCCTTAAGTTGCTTCTGTAAGGCTTTTTTTTTTCACAAGGAAAAAAGTAAATCACTTAACGCATGGATGACATTATGACATGAATACATGATTGCGAATAGAGACCAGCAAATTTTTATCCTGCAAACATAGGTCACTTTTATTGTATGGTCTGTGGGCATGTGCAGGAAGCAATAGCAGTGAACCTTTAATATAGCCTACAGCAGTTGTTTTAAGTATACAGAGTACTTATTTGAAAATAAAAATCTGCTTCTGGAATTGAGCTATGTTTATGTGCAGAACTTGAAGCATATTTTGACCCATATTGTGAGGAGCAGTTTCTCTTCCTTCTCTAGCTCATGAAAGTCTCCATAAGCTTATGGTTCTTCTAAGATAATCTAAATCATTTTGAAAGTTATTAAAATAAATCTGATCAATAATCCACAAATCTTATGAACTAATGGTACTATTATTGCTGAATTTTCTGACTTAACTAAAAATGATAAAACATGGGAATTATTAGTATTCTATCCCAAAGCCTTTTTCCCCCCAAACCTATAGCCCATTGACTAAAGACCAAATAAAAGACGATATTGCAAATTAACTGCAGATCACTGTAATTTAATGTCTGGAACAAATTGTTCCTGCTCTAGAAGAGTTGGTTTATATTCAACTTTGGCCAATGGTAATTGGCATTGCTTTTATATTAGCTGTATACCCAAACTTTGGTTGTTTCATCCCTTGAACTTGGAATTCAGATACAGCCTTTAAAAGTCATAAGACGCTTGCCCTGGGAGATGAAATGCTATCCTCTTCTGACTTAGTTAGCTATTCTAGTGTAATGCATAAGCTCATCCAAGCCTGGACAGCTTTGACTGGTTTCAGCCAAATGCCCAGCTTAGTTTTCCATTCTTTTCCAATTCACATATAGTAAAACAAAATACAACTATCATTTAAAGCAACAGATTTGGATGAGTTGTAGAGTAAACTGAAGTTAACAAAAATTGGTGATTCTCTGAGTTTGTAGGCTTTTTGTAATTAGTCTTGTTGAATTCTAACTTTAAGTCATAGTGAACTGATAAGATACAGGGTCTGATTCCAATTTTTGTGTGTGTGTCTTTTGAGATTTGTTTGTGATCAAATATGTGGTTGATTTTAGAGAAGGCTCCATGAGGTGATGAGGAGATGTATCCTTGGATCATGACCTGTATTTCTGCCCATTCCATATGGTGGGATGCATTGCTCAGCCTTGATGGGGGGGATATTTGGTCCTGCCCCAATTGAATGTGCCAGGCTTTGTTGACTCCCCATTGGAGGCCCTACTCTTTCTGAGGAGTGGATAGGGTGGACTGGAGGGAGGGAAGAGATGGAGGAGGGGAATGAGGGGACACTGTGTTTAATATGTAAAATAAATAACAAAATAAAATATAAAAACAAAACAAAAATATGTTGAAAATCCCTAAAATGTGCTCATAGTATAAGTAATCAGGTTTATCAAATTTATAAAATTGGCCATTCATAATATCAAAGTCATTCTATCTTCTGTTGAAAATCCTATGGAGAAGTTATGGATACCTTTATTCAAAACAGTATCTTAGCATAAATCTGTTTAAATAATGACAGCTCTAAATTTTTGCACAAGTTATTTTCTTTTATTTTTCTATGCTTTAGATATGATATAAATAGATGTCTTCCTCATTTTTCCTCCACAAAACCATCCCATATTCTTCTTTTTATATTACTGACCTCAACAGGATCTGAATATCTGTGGTGTTTTCTCAAGAGTGTATTAATTCAATGTCAATGAAGAAAAGATTTTCTATTAGATTCAAACTATGAAAGTTAACAGGACAGTGCGAACCACAGGAATTTATGCCACTATCTAATAAAAATGTAAAATAAATTAGAGGGGAAAGACAGAAGAAGATTGGCTGAATTGGAAGTTAGTGATGTATGAATTTAACCATTTTCTTCAGAACAACACTGTCATGACTGTTTCCTAATAAACAACTGTTCCAAACTTGAAATTTACCATGTCCCTAAAGATTGCAAGTCTTTGATAAACAATGACAAAAATTAAAGCAGGTATACATATCAGAGGTTAAAAGCACTTACTCTGAAAACATAAAGACCTGAGTTCAAATCTCCAACAACCCACCAAAATACTGTGCATACATATATATGCTTGTATTCCAAGCAGTTTGAGGACAAAGGCAGGAAGATCATGACAGCTCACTGAACAAAATAGTCAGGTTCTGGTTCAGTCAAAGAGTCGTTTTCTGGGAGATACACCAGAGAATAAACAGAGGAAGACACGAGTACTCACACAATCATGCACCTCTACAAATGCACGCACACACACATTAGAGATGTATTTGTAGTTTCCAACAGTGAATTTTACGAAGACATTTTATTAAAATGGTAACCAGTAAAAGTACAAATTCCTGTCACTCTTGTAATTTTTAATTTCCACCTATATGACAAAATTATTCTAGGAAGTATGGGCAACATTAGGAACAACAATATCATTTTTATGAGTAGACTAGGATGTGGAATAGAAGAAATAATTCAAATTATCTAAAGATTGCTTCTATAGATGAAAGTGCTTCATAATGCCCTGAAAATAGACCACCTACCCAGTTCTCTTGAACTTGCCTCAAAAATTATTTCTTAAATTTTAAAGATATCAAACCACATTACTCTAATTGAATGTATGTGCTTATAACAAAGCAATCTGAATGAAAATCATTGTGTTTGTCACATATGATGGGAAATTTGTCTTCAAGAAATTTTAGTTAAGCTTCAAATGAGTTGTGATTTAAACAATAAATTATTGTGCCATTATCATATAAAGAGCTTCATTGGACATATATCAGAGCCCACAGAAATGATTTTGTGCCAATATAACTAAAGGCCAGAGAGTTGAAGCCTAGTCTTGGTCCTTCAAGACTATTGACAAGAGATTTGACTTAGGGTGTGACTGCTAACAGTATGTCTTTTCCTAGAGTGTGGCTACTTGGTTTTTTTTTTTTTGGTATTATAATGGTAATCACGTAGTTTGTTTATTGTACCTTGGTTTAAAAAAAAGTCTTTTGCTTTTCCCCTGTAGTGGATTGGGGCTTTTGAAGATTATAAGAAATAAAGAGCACACCACAGACAGATTCAGTATTCACTGGTTGTCCGCTCAACTCTATCCTGTCTTTGTAAATTTTTTTGTATTTCTGTTTATTCTGCCTAATATTTCTAATCCATATGCCCCTACCCTGAAATGTACGAATCCTTCTAGACTGGAATCTGACAGACATGAGTGAATGACAATAAAGAAAAATACACCCAAACATGCAAACATGTATGTATATATTACATAAGAATGCATATATGTTCTAATACATTCTATTCTACATAATTAAGTTGTTTTTTCATAGCATATCTTCATTTTGTGCATTAATTTTCTTCAAATTTAAAATTTGCTCCAATAGAGAGAAGAGAGGCTCACAAGTTGAGGAGGCACACTGATAAACATGCCACTCCCTCATACACATGGTGGGGGGGAAGATGAGACATCTTAAGGAGCAAGGTCCACTGCCTAAAGAACAAGCAGGAATTAGATTTTGTTCATGTATCTACTTTCTTTGGCAACCTTATTTCTAGAGGCTAGTTTCTGGGTTCTCAACTGGTCTTGCTTCCTATTTTACACCTTCTTTATTTTATTTTATTTTTTTTGAGAATTTATCGCTTCTATCACAAAGAGCTAATGAACTTTGGAACTTTAGTACAGCATGTGACTTATCTAGCAGTCACTTGTGATATTGGGAAGCAGCAAAGTCTTGTTCTAGGTACATAAGCAACGGGAATCATAATAATCCAATTAAAACTTTGAGGTTAAATTACTGTCATAAGCAGAGGTTACAAAATAGTGCCTTTAACAGATCCTGAATGTACATTAGATTTGGACTCATATGAAACCTCCAAAATGAAAAGTACCAACGTGCACCAGCCTAAATTAGTTGGCTGTGCCACATATTGGTATTGTCAGTCATCTTGAACTGACATTTTCTACAGTTTGTAGCTGACAGAAAACCAGCATTGACCTCAATCTGTTGGTTTGAAGAAACCGCAGACCATGAAAACACCAGCTGGTGCTGATCTGAACGAATGAATGCAATGGAGATGCGCCATCTCGGTTCACATTGAATTGGGTACTTTGGCCATATGTAGAAAAAACAGTTCCATTAAGTTTTCAACAGCAACTAAGGAGAGAAACAGAGTGACAGAACAAGTCAAAGGACTGATGTTTTCCAGGAACTGACACTTCAGATCTCAACCTTAATAAAAAATAACAACAGCAACAAAACTCACCTTGAGGATAGTTTTTCCTCCTTCTCTGCAAAAAATGTATCCCAAGAGCCCCAACAAGTGCCTAGAACTACAGAAGGGACTGTTTTACTGAGTTCTCTACCTATACTATGCTTTCTCTTATTAATACTTCTGAAAATGACTATTTTATAAATCTGGCATTGTGTGAATCCAGCCATAATAAAATATAAAGATATACGATATTAAAATTATGTGAATACAAGTCTTTCCCCAATTATGGGAACACTGAGTTCATTTGAATTTGAAGCAGATATTAAGGGACAAAATATGATATACTGTATACCATGTGAAAACATTGGAAAGGGATATTTCTGTGCTGAGGGAGAGAACAAGGATACACAATATTGCATCATATTATTGAGAATGGTGTGCATGCATTTTAAAATGTGTAATGTTTCTGCTTGTGTAATTGTTCATTTTGTGTTTTTTACCACGGTTAACTGAAGTTGCAGTAAAAGTACAGGAAGAGATTCCACACATCGCTGGAACTACTGCAGTCCCCTGAGTGTATTTGGTAGACCCAGATAGATATTTGGGGTGGTCTTTAAAAATTTTTTTCAATATAAAACAAAGCTTTTCTGATTATTTATTTTTTTCTTTCATAATTATGAAGACATCTATTAGTCTGCAATTATCTGAGAGAGGTATATTAGTCATCCTTCAATTAATATACCAATTTAAAAATATAACCATTATATAAAATAAAGATTTATTTTGTTTAATGGTTATAGAAGTTCCTGTTCAGGATGAGCCAGCCCATTTCCTTCTAGGGCTATGATGATAAAAACACATCATGTCAGAAGAAGGTAGAAAAATTAATGACTCTTCTCATGTCCAGGAAGGGATACAGAAGATAATGAAATTAGGGTTCAACAACCTTCACCAAAGGCCTATTCCCAGTGACATGGATATTAATAGTAGGCGTTACCTCCTAAAATTTTCAATCACCATTTAATAGTCCCAAGATTGCAACCAATTTTCATTGTATTTAGTGAATCATTGGCACAATATACAAAGTCTTAATACCTCTATTGTTGTTCCCCAAAAAACTTAACAATCAAACAAAACTAGTATCCATCTCACAGGACTCCTCTCCAAATAAATTCAGTATCCATCTTACAACAAAACATGGATTCAGTTGATATGCAAAGACACTAAAAAAAATCCTATGTGTTCGTTCATGCACTGCACAATTGTCCAAATATAAAGCCTCCATAGACAGAATTTAAATTCAACTAGAAGAACCTATGATAGTAAAAAGGAAAGCTACAAGTTCATAAACTCCAATAGTGGGACATTCACAGAGTAAATGTATTAATTTTTGAAGAAAAAGAACAAGTAATGATGAGATCACAACAATATGAAATACAGCGGGGTAAACACTAAATAATAATTTGATTGAGCTATTTGGCACTGTGGCAGGGGTGAGGGTGACTACAAAGGAAGGGCACACTGTGGCAAGTCTGCCTACCTGCCAACTACTTAGGAGACTTTGACTCTGCAGCAGTGTTGTTTGCACTCTCCATTGTTACACTATTATACTGGCTTTGAATGACATACAGTTTTTAAAGAAAGTTCTTTGAAACAAAAGTTCACTTCTATACCTTTATTTCTATTATTAGAATAGCATACTAGATTCCCTAGATGACTTTGAGATGTCTTTTCTATAATCTTTGACATCTTTTCAATCATGTTAAAAAGTACATTTTGTTGGTGAAAAAATTTCATGGTTCTCTTCTTTTCTGGATAAGAGTCAAATATTTCAAGTAGTTTGGATTTGTTCCCAACTGGAATCCCGCAGTAAATTCGGCTAATAATAGCCAGTAATACACATGCCATAAATTAGGTGCTTGGTATCTTTGAGAATTTCCTTGTACAGATAAAACTAATCTCACACATTCAAGCCTGAAACCCTATAAGTTTCAGGACATGTACAAAACACATGCAGCTTCAGCTCGTAAGTACACTGTACATTAGACCTATTGCCAATAGAATTCTCACTTCCATCTGATATTTCATCAGTATAGCATTGCTATTAGCAAGCACAATTTTAACCCTCTACAATAATAACCTCTTAAGTCTTGTTCATAGGATCCACTTTTAGGCAGTTTGCTTCTCTAAACTTCCCAAATTTTCCCAGCAAATAAATTCCAAAGTAATTTCCCGCATTGTCTTAGGCACAACACTGTGGAAAGTCCCGCTTCTTCTTAAAAGTTTCTTTTATTTGTTTTGATTTTTCTTGTCGGTTTATTTACTGTATTGGTAAGCAGAAATCATAGATAATACACTTATAAAAGGATAGTATTTATTTGGATTCATGATTTCTGAGATTCTAGTCCATGATCCAAGTTACCACTGTTTTTAAGACCTTTAAGAGCCTGTACCCCTGAATGAGAGAACATTACAAAAGCACTCACCTGGATATAAGGAAAGTGTATAGATAGGAACTGATGCACATGCAAGGGAATATTTTTTATGATATGAGACTTTCAACTAGGTTTCAACTTCCAAAATGTTTGCCCTGTCCTACTAGTACTAAGCTTGTAGTCAATCCTTTAACAGATTGTGGTTGGCTTAACACACAATAAGAACTCTAGCAAAAGTTAATAAATTCCATGAGCCAGAAAATTCATTGAGTACATCTTTCTTTAACTTCATTCTATGAAGTAGTATATTATTTAATAGAAAACACAGATTAATGTGGACTGTATCTATTATGATCATAATTGACAGTAAAACAGAAAACAACCTCCTATGTCCATGAACAATCAACCATGATTTTTGTAGAGAAACATATTATTTGTCTCTAGAAAATTAAAACAAAAATGTGACTTTTACAAGGCATTGTCAAGGAGCCTGAGCCTAAATACTCTTAATTAACAGTTATTAGCCACACTTTAGCTTGAAATGAAAGGACAGTTAAATTCATTTATGCACTTACCAGCCTAAAATTTTGAATCATTGTAATTGAATTCAAATTTCCACTACTTAAAATTCCTATGATCATACTCTCTTTTACAAATTAGCTAATATTACTAATGCTATTTCCAGTTTATGGACAGAATATTTTGATCTTGAAGAATGGATTTTCGAGCATTACTTTTATCACATTTAGTTTGTAATTTCAGCATATTATTCATCTATATAACTAAAAACATTTTGACAAATATTTTTTTCCTTGTTTAACCTTAAGTTCTCTTGTATGAGAGCAGTTTAACAAAAGTATTTGGTTACTGAAGTTTAATCTTGCCAATATTATTTTCATGTGAAGCTATTTAAAATTTCACTCATCAGTTTATATGTAGATCCAGATAGTAAAGAAGTTAAAATATTTTTCCAATTATTTTTAAATAAAGTAATAAAACTTGACTTCACATTACAAAGTAAAATAAAAAACATCTGACTAGATAGTGGTAAAATTCTAATGGGATAGTCAAAGTTGAAAAATGCACAAACTAGTTCTTTAATGTTTAAAATTGTTTTGTTTTCATAATTCTGCTTTTTATTCTAGATAAACCAACTCCCAATAAAATGTATTATTTTGTCATATGTCTTATTAAGAAACCCTTTGCTTTGAACTATGAGAATTCCATTGTGTACATGGTAATGATATGCTTATAAATAAGACTCTATAGAAGAGTAAAGGTGTCATTATTTGGAGCTGATTGCAGTATTTCAATCACTGTTTCTAGGATGATCTCTGTAGACAGAAATTACTATCCCAGTCTCACAGCCATTCAGTCCCACAAACCACATAGAGGCTTAGGTTAATTATAGATTGCTTGGCCTATGTTCAGGCTTATTCCTACCTACCTCTTGCAACTTAAATTTACCCATAATTCTCATCTATGTTTAGCCATGTGACTTCATACATTTTCTTAGTAAGGCATTCTCATCTTTCTTTCTATGCTTCTGTATGACATCTATACTTCTGCCATTCCTCTTCCCAGAATTCTCCTAGTCGGCTTGTCCCACCTATACTTCCTGCCTGGCTACAGGCCAATCAGCATTTTATTATGCCAATACGAGTGACAAATCTTTACAGTGTATGAGAATTATCCCATAAAATGAGAATTTCACTGTGAACCTGGTAATGATATGCCTACAAATAGGAATCTATAAAAGAGTAAAGGAATTTTTTTTCAGTGCTGATTACAGCATTTCATTTCTATCAAAGTTTCTAGGATAATTTCTTTTGTTATTGTTCACTTATTTATTTTTAAATATTTTAAAGTATAATTATAAAAAAACTTATATTTTTATTTCATGTTGCTATATAGCTGTTAGGAGTATATTTATGTCTGTGCACCATGTGTATATATATATGCAGTATGTGCAGGGACTAAAACATAGAATCAAACTCTCTGAAACCAGACTCACAAATATTTCTAAATTGCTCTTTGGGTGCTAGGAACTGAATCTGCATACTCTGAAAATGCAACAAATGATTTTAACTACTGATCATCACTTCAGATTTTACATTTTAAAATTATATTTATTCATAAATTTACGTGTGTGTGTGTGATATAAGTTTTACTCTTTATTTTCTGAGTCATCTCAAAAATCCCTCTTATTTCTTTCTAGATTTCCAGTGATAACTATTTTCCTTATTAATTAAAAATTTAAAGTGAATTCTGGACTGTTGCAATCTTTAAAACACATAGCTTTATTAACAGAAGATTATTATTGTACTAAAGTAACAAAAAATCATAGCTAAGCCTTGTAGTGTACACTTGATATACTTGCCACTGGTGGGTTTTCCATGTTTCAGTAATTAGCATGTCCATTTTTTTGTTTTGTTTTTTGAGACAAGGTTTCTCTGTGCTGCTTTGTAGCCAGTCCTGGAACTAGCTCTTGTAGACCAGCCTGGCCTCAAACTCACAAAGATCTGCCTGCCTCTGTCTCCCAAGTGCTGGGATTAAAGGTGTGTGCCACCACCACCCAGAGAGAGCATGTCCATATTATCACCACTGTTAACTTAGTAGTTTTCAAGATAAAAAATAAACTAAGAAGACAGGAAGTTCGGAGTAATATAGGCATTATTGGGGTCAGTGAATGAGAACATAGATATAATCATATTTCAAAATATACAAGGATGGAATTCTCCAGAATAATCAGCAGTTATTTTACAAAGAGTAAAATGAAATAAAAATCTACATGCCTACTCTACTCACTCTTAAAGGCAGCAAAGGATGCAAAAATTAAGGAAACCCATGAGACAGATTCAATCTTCCTTTTCTTAAGCATTCAGAAGAGAAAGAAAACAATTGAGAAACAGCAAATATCAAGGGATTTGTACAGATCAAAACTAAGAAAAATACTTCCAAATTTTCCTTCTTAATAGGTATCTTTTCTTTTTCTTCAAAGAACAGGATCGAAAGTGGATGTTTTCTGTGCAGAATTCAATCTCTCAGAGGTGGCTAATCAATACAAAAATACAGAAACCATTCTTTTCAAAATGGAGCTAACACAGGAACAAGACTTGGGTTAATATCAAACTCCAATGACTTCTCTATTCATTTTCTAAGTAATATAAAAGGATTTCAGGTCTAGCAATGGAAGTAGAGATGAACTATAAAATCTTTTCTCACCTGCTGCTAACATGCTTCCTTGCATTTACTTTCTGTAAAGAATAGTGGATATGCTGGACAAGTTCTTTATAAAAGTTAAGTCATGAACTGGTCTACCTGAAATTTATATCACAGTTATTACTTACATCATACTTCATAAAGACTTTCTTTGTCTTTACCTAAGAATGTATGTGGTTAGGTGAATTACATAACACCCTTAAAAGTCTTTTACTTAATTTAACTTCTTAAATTTTTTAAAATATTATTTGAAGTACTGTGTTTATATTATGTTCAACCTTCCATCTCCCTTTCTAGGTCCTCCTGTCTCCTCCATCTACTGCTTCTCTAATATAATGACCTCTTCTTCTTTATTTATTAGAATTATACACATGCGTGTATACATGTGTGTGTGTGTGTGTGTGTGTGTGTGTGTTAGAGGTTGCCTCATAGTTATCAAAACAGGAGGCTATTTCCTGGAGAAGATTGATTCTCCGTCTCTCAGCAGCCATGACTTAATTATAGCTCTTAATCTAAGTTGGGGGTGGCAGATATTGAGATTTGTTACATGGAATGCCAACAGATGTTACTTTGAAGGCTTGATTAGGTGACTGTCTTTGCCAGTGTTCACCACATTCAGGGACACTGCATTCAACTCCCTGGCCTCCATGAGCTAATAGCTATATCATAACACGAAGTGCATTTAGTTGAGCTTCAAAAGTTCCCATGGTCTATCACAGTCTCAATACTGTTCAAAAAACCAAAGTTCAAATTCTCTAGGAGGCTTAAGATAACCTCTTAACATTAACTCCTGTAAAATAGAAGTCAAAAAGCAGACCGCATACTTCCAACATGAACTGGCACAGGATATTCATTATCATTACAAAACATAGGGAAGGGAGCGAGCATATCGAGGAAATACTGGACCAAAGCAAGATTGAAAACCAACTGGGCCAACTCCAAACTCTGCACCTCCATGTTTGATGTCAGAGCGCTCTTCTAATCCACAACTCTTTACAGCTTTGCTAACTACAACATACTTACTCTGTCAGGTTGTTCTTACACCCTGTTAGTAGCTCCGGTTGGCAGGTATCCACAACTCTGGAATAGCCAACAGTTTGGGTGCCTTAATGAAATTCTTAGGGTTTCACCTTCTCTGCTTTACACTGTGGCCTCTCTGGGCTTCCAGGCAGACACTCCTCTGACACATGCCTTGCCTAAACATTTTTTCATAGCCATGGATTGTGATTCCACAACTCCTTTCTTGTATGCTTGTCTTGAAAGCCAAAAATACTGTCAGAAGTTGCCCAGTTTTACTGCTTGGTGAAGCTGGGAACTAGACCCACTGCTCAAATACATCTTCATCAGTTCTCTTTCTGATGGTTTCTTTCACTGCTTAAGCTTTTCTTTAAAGGTTTTATCTTCCTGAGCATTGGACTTAGCTCCTTTCCCCCATCAAACTATACATTTTGTACTTTTCTTGCTCACCTTGCTCCTTTTCATTAAGATCTGCATAAAAGTGGCCACTAATAACCATGTGGCACAGTAATACTAGATTGTCAGTAATTTCCTCTGACAACCCTATTAATCCCAACCTCCTTAATTTAGTCTCAGTCAGATCTTTTGAACATGAGCAGAAAGCTGCCACATTCTTCACCAAAATATCAGAAGCATTATCTCTAGGCCACTAATACTCTTCCTTGAAACCTCTTGATCTGGCCTGTCTTAGTCTGCATTGCTCCCAGCACTGTTTTCCATGGTCCTATTAGGATGGACTGTTATACCCCACTTATAAACATTGACAATCTTTCCTTGTAGTATGGAGGAGGGGGTGGGCTGTGGTCCCGTCCCACCCAGCTCCCCCAAAATAATTACACAGAAACTGTATTTATTTAATTACTGCCTGGCACATTAGTTTTAGCCTCTTATTGGCTAACTCTCACATCTTTATTTAACCCATTTCTTTTTTTTTTTACTTGGTTTATGTGGTATATTTAACCCATTTCTAATAATCTGTATGTCACCATGAGTTCATGGCTTACCGGGAAAGACTCAGCGTGTCTGACCTTGCAGCTTCATGGCAGCGACTCTCTCTCTCTGTCTTCTTCCCAGCATTCTGTTCTCTTTTTCCCACCTATCTAGGTCCTGCCCTATCAAAAGGCCAAAGCAGTCTCTTTATTTAACCAATGAAAGCAACACAAATGCAGAAGGACCTCCTATACCATTTCCTAATCCAAAGTCCTCATTTTATCAACAAGAGGCTGATCATGACTTTCACAGCAATACCCTGTTGTCTGGTGTCATCATCTGTTTTAGTAGGTGTTTTATGGTTGTGAAAAGACACCATGCCAACAACACCATTTGTAAAAGAAAACATTAAATTGGGGATTGGTTATAATTTCAGGGATTTAATCCATTTTCATAATGGTTGGGGTGATTGGCAGCATGTAAACAGACTTGCTGCTGGAGAAGTAGCTGAGAGTCCTTCACCCGGATCCACAGGCAGCTGGAAGAGAACAACACTGGGACTGGCTTTGACTTTTGAAATCACAACGTCCATCCCTGTGGAACTCTTCCTCCAATATGGACACACCTCCTAAACTCTCTCAAGTAGTGCCACTCCCTAATGACCAAGAATTCAAATTTATGAACCTATAAAGACCATTCTCATTTAAACCACAACAGTGAATATAGTTTGAGATTTTTATGGATGCAGTTTCTCTGATATATATAAATATATATAATATATATACATATGTCATATATATATATGACGACAACAGGCATCCTGGGCTTCTGGCTCTTACTATCTTTAGGCCGCTCTCATCCTTCCTTGAATGTTAGGTGTAGGCCTTATACTTTAGATGTATCTGTTTGTGTTATGAACTGCATGGTAGTGGTTCTCTACATTTTGATTCATCATATATTTCTATAGTAGTCCCATCAGGTGCATGAGAAGTATCTTTAATAAAAAAAATGATAGCCACACTTACTCCTGGGAATAAATGTAAAGATTTAGAATACATTTAGAAAATACACTGTTTGAGGAAATTGCCTAGGAGGCTCTCTTCCGGGTACCATGCATTCTCCCGCCACAGGTAGTTTGTTATGTTTACAGTACCAAGTGCCAGTCTGCTTCGATTGAGTGAACTTTAAGTCTACTTCCACAGCTGTTGGTTATCCCTAAGTTAAATGTGCCATTTTTGAACATGCAGATTATGCTGGTGTGCTCTTCATTGTTATTGTTAAAAGGCTTTAAAACTGAGTCAGACTATGGATTGTTGTTTTTCCTCTGTTGCTTGCTTCACAGATTCTGATACTCTCAGAAGTGATCTTCATGGAGGTGACTTCCACACTGGCTCCAGCATTATTTTTCTGAAACTTCTGCCAGAAGCATATGACATCTCCAGCAAAGTGGGTCTTAAGTTCTGCATAAAAGGGAAGAAGCTAAGCAGAAACTGACATGCATTAATGATTTTCTATCTGTTAGACCATGTTTGCAGTGTCACCAGTTCCTGCAAGCTGCTGCTTCTGTGAATTTTCTGCCATGGTGATGACAGACTGCAACCAGGAATTGTGTGTTAAATTAACCCTTTCTCCCCTATGGTATTTTTTTTCAGAATTCACTATTAGAGACAAACTTCAGGAAGCAAAATCATGAGAGGATTTAAAATCAAGAAGTGGGACCACAGCTGTGATAAAATCTAGTCAGGAAGTCTTTACTCTTTCAGGATTTTTGTTTCTGTCTTTTGGAGGTTTATGGGAGACTTCATCACTTTGGCCAGGAAACCTACTAAGCATTGTAAGAGTTCAGTGGAATGACGTAGCAGATTTGAAGAGAAGAAATACTGAGTGAATGAGACAGTAGAGGACCACCCCACAAAGTCTAAAGGGGGATTATTAAGGACTGTGTCAGGATCTGGGGTGGAGGTCATCCCTGTGAAATTTTAGCCAAGAATATATTTCCATTCTGTCTTTGTTTTCGGATCCCGAGTCAAGCTGTCTTGAGGGATGATAGACTAGCTCATTTGACACCTGAGATTTCAAGGCATGAGAACATATAGGCTGAAACTTAGAAAGTAGGCAGGGTAATTAGATCAGCATCACTGAAGTCAAACTTTCCTTGCTCTATTAGAACAATAGCATGGATGTCAGAAGGGAAGCTTCTATCCAGTAGAGTCTGCATATTGTGATGATCCTGATTTATTTTTTTAAAAAAATGAAAGTCTAAACAGAGGAGTTTCCCTGGCCCTACAAAGCAAATGTCTTCTTGTCTATAATAACATTTTTTTTCAGGGACATCGTCCCGAAGTTGATATAATTGTAATTCAAAGGGGAGGGGCTAAATCTTGTAATAACAATAAGATTCAACACTACCACCAATGTTATTGTTATACTGAAAGCTACAAGACCAGGACTACGGTAGAGTAGCTTAGGCCAGGTGCTGTGCAGTAGGCTTGGGGTCCCTGGGAGACCATTGCATAAAGCTGTGAAGGTAAAAAGACCCCTCAGCTGTGGAGATCTCAGAATATTGGAAATATCAGGACCATGGAAGACCTTCGTGAGGAGCTACCAGCACACAGAATGGAACCATCCTAAGATAGAAACTGTGTATTCTGTAAAGCTGGAGGATTTTTGGACAACCTAATCCATTTAGAGGCCTTTCAATTTCATCAGAACCCCAGACACAACACATGGAGCTGCGAAATTTGCTGTTTTCTAAACTGGATTTTTGTTTGCCTTATCACTGTTTTTGATGCTCCTAGATTTCTGTTTTAAAATAAGAATGTTTATTCTGTGTCATTTTTGTTTGTTTATTTAGAGTATTTATCTTTGTTTCTGTAGGAGCTCACAGTTACATGAATATTGGACTTTTAAAGTGTTTAGATTTTATTTTTAAATATATTTCTTTTACTTTTGAGATTATAATATTTTTGCATCATTTTCACATTCCCTTTCCTCCTTTTATACACACCCACATTCTTCTACTTTCTCCTGTTCAAATTCATGATCTTTTATTATCATATTATTGTTATTATTATTATTGTAGCAGTTGTTGTTAGAGTCTGTTGACTTACATTGGGCTATATTTTATATTACAAGATAGACATGAGACTTTGAGGGTAAGAGGTAGAAAGTTATGGTTTAAAGTGATATGTTTTTGTGTCAGGTTGACAAATAGTAGAGCAATAATGGTAAGTATAATTAATTAATGACACACTCAAAAATCCCCTGAAAATGGAATCTCAGTGAAGAATTTTCTAGGCAAGTCTGGCCATTAAGCATGTATGAGGGGAGAATTTCTCATATGTCCTTCAATTTTTGTTTCATTTGTTTGTTTTTTATGACGAAATGAAATTTAGTGACTATGCCATGTTCTCTGTTGTTTGCATGTCTAACAGCAAATGCAACAAGGTAAGAGTCCACTCCAAAACTATTAAAATCCCACACTGTTCCAAAACTTGCATTATCATTATCTGCATCTATGCCGTTATTCCCATCCTTGTTATATCAACTCGCGGAAGAAGTTAATTTGCACTTGTCTTTCCATATTTTATTATCTTACCGCCTTGTTTTGATTATTGATCTTTGAAATTTAGAAGAAATTATAAAATGTGTCTTGTTACTTTGATTCTTGGAAACTTTCAAAGTTTCTCCAACGCATAACTGTCAAATAAAAGTAATTATTTTATCAATAAATAATCCTCATTAATTTAACATACTTCATTGTCTCAAACTACTTTCCACATTCTATATACTATTTTCTCTTCTTTTTAAAATTCTTATCTCATAAATTATATTTCCGACCACAGTATATTATATAGTGATTATAGTTCCCCCTCCCTTCTCTTGTCCCGGTCTCCCTGTCCCACCTCCTGTCTTCTACAGATCCATCCTCCCCAAGATCCACCCAATTCTGCCTCCACTCAGAAAAGAGTGGGCCCGCACAGAAATAGCTACCAAACACAGCAGAAGAAGCTACAATAAGACCAGGCTCATACCATCACATGAAGGCTGGATGAGGCAATCCAGTTGGGGGAAAAGGGTCACACGAGTATTCAAGAGTCAAAAATAGCTCCCACTCCCATTGTTAGGAGTCCCACAAGCACACCAAGCTACTCAGTTCTAAGGTATATGCAGAGAATCTAGGTCAGACCCCTATGGGCTCCCTGATTCCTGAGAGCCTCTGTAAGTCCGGTCAGTTGATTCTGTGGGCCATGTTTCTAGCATCCCTAGAAATGCTCCCCCCATTTCAAGTTTTTTTCTCTCCTTCCCCTCCACCTGATCCCTCCTGTTCCCAACCCTTTCCCCAGTATACCCATGAAATCTATTCTATTCCTTTTTCTCAGTGAGATGCTTGTGTTCTCCTTTAACCCTTCAGGTTACTTAGCCTCTCTGGGTCTGTGGATTGTAGCATGATTATCTATTACTTCATGACTAATATCCACTTATAAATGGGTTCATGCCCTGTTTGTCTTTCTGAGTCTGAGTTACCACACTATGAATGATATTTTTTTCTGGTTCCTCTCATTTTCCTTCAAATTTCATGATGTCTTTTTAACAGCTGAATAGTATTCCATTATGTAGATGTATCAAATATTCTTTATCCAATCTTTGGTTGAGGGACAGTTAGGCTGTTTCCAGTTTCTGATATTATGAATAAAGAGGTTATGAGCATAATTGAGCAAGTGCCCTTGTGATAGGATGAAGTGCCTTTCTAACATACGCCCAGGAATGTTATAGCTGGGTATTCAGATAGATTGATTCCCAATTTTCTAAGAAGTTGCCATATTGGTTTCCAAAGTGACTGCACAAGTTTGCACTTCCACCAGCAGTGGAGGAGTGTTCCTGTTATTCCACATTCTCATCAACATGTGTTTTGTTTGTTTTTGTTTTTGTTTTTCTTAACACTTGTGTTCCAAGTTAGTTTCCTAAGGGTTCTGAATTTTATTTCAGATAATTCATTTTTGACCTTATCCTAATAACTTTTTACCTGTTTTCTTCTCTCTTTCTCACTTTGGTCTGTACACTCATATATACTACATGTATCTCAGGATTGTTTTTGAAATATGATTAACTTTACCCTTCAATAGTTCTTTATGCATTAAACTATCTAAGGAATGCTGTACTAATCTGCATTTGGGAAATTATTCAGTAGAATGGGTCAGAGTAATAGGGAACTCTTTCTGAATTTCAGTTATTAGATGCATGCCCTCTAGAGGAATGGAAAGGAAACATAACAAGGACAAAATGTTTACGAAATAACACAGTGAAGGGAAGCAATACTTTCTTCTCACAAGATTGCACATAGCTCCTCTAAACTTGAAAATAAAGAGGAACTTTACTATGAAAATATCATCTGGACTTGTCTTTAGAATTAAGGACTTCCCTAGATTTTTTTTAAAAAGTGTTTTTTACTTCTCAGGATAAGAAGAGGAAGAAAACATACCAATACTCCAGCCCAGAATTAGCTGCAAGGTGTATTAAGGCACTGTGAGTATTCTGTTGTACTCTGCGGTTTTTAGAATGGAACAGAAAGCAAATTTACATGTATACATAATTTGAGAGATTACAGGTCTAACAAAACATGAAAGAGACAAAAAGTAATCCCAGCATGCCCACCATGTTTTGTGTACATAAATGATCATGACGTTATGGTAACAGTGGAAGTGTTCATCAAATTATCAAAATTATGAAGTACATATTGGACTTGATTAAAAAGACATTATTTTCCCAAGATTATTCAATGGTACTGTTCTAAAATCTAAAAATAAGCATATTAGAGAAATTTATCTCAACAATAATAGTAATAAATAAAAATAATGTGCTATTTCTTTTACCATTTTCTGAATGAAGATTCAGATTTGTCTTTTAGGTAAAGTGTGCACTCACTACACACACTTATTATATTTGTTGTTTACAAAATAAGATATTAAAATGACAGAATATTGCATGTTGTTTCAGTTCATTATATCTAGGTAACACTATTTATTAAAAACAAGTTCTACAATCTTTCCTGCCTACAATATGTACTGGAGTAAAGGTAGCACAAAAATTGTGGAAAAGGCCAACCAATGACTGGTCCAGCCTGGGACTCATGCCATGAGAGTAAGCCCACTCCGATATTGCCTGGAGCACCAGGGTCCAGGGTTTGTATAGCCCAGACTCCTAGGATAGAACCAAACATGACACACAATTGGAAAAATAACTAAATAAATAAAACTTCCATGTCATGATGCCTAATATTATTCTGCTGTACTTATATATTGTTGCCAGGCCAGTTGTCATCAGAGAGGTTTCATCAAGCAACTATTGAAACAGATGCAGAGACCCACAATCAAACATTAGTTGGAGTTTGAGGAATCCTGCTAAAGAAAGGGAGAAAGGATTTTATGAACCAAAGAAATCAAGGACACCAAAGCAAAACCATAGAATCTGCTAACCTGGGCTTATAGAATCTCAGAGAGACTGAACCGACAACTAGGGATCATGCCTGGGACTAACTTAGGTACTCTGCATATATGTTACAGTTGTATTAGTTTGTTCTTGTGGAATTCCTAGCAGTGGGAGCCAGGACTGTTTCTGACTCTTTTGCAGGCTTTTGAGAGCCTATTCTTCCTACTGGGTCACCTTGTCTAGCTTTAATAGGAATGTGGGGGGTGGGAAGGTAGTTCTTAGACTTACTGCAACTTCATTTGCCAAGTTTTGTTGATATACAAGGGAGGTCTGCCATTGTCTGATTACAAATGAAGAAGGACTGGATGGGGGGTCAGAGGGGATGTGGGGAGAGGGACTGGGAGTAGAAGCGGGAGGGAAAACTGCAGTTGGGATGTAGAACAAAATTATAAAAAAGAAAAGAAAAACAGAACAAAGATAAAGATAGCTTTGGATAATATCACTGCTGGCAAAATCTTTAAATATGAAATGTTTGTTGCTGATACATGTACTATAGTCATAATTGATATTTTAGATACATATTTTCAAATGACAAGATACTGACTTTGTGGGAACATTGAAAAAATAATGCTTAATTGTGTAGAAATAAAAAATAAAACATGAAAAAATTCACTGTTCCCTATATCTGAGTGATAATTAAAAGGTCATGAGGGACAACAAGTCTGAAAGGAATAAGCCCAAACTATGCAATTTTAATGATGCCAGGATTCTTTTTAAAAAATATTAATCTGCATAAATTGGAGATATATATACATATGTATATATGTATATATATATATGTGTGTGTGTGTATATATATATACATATATATATATACATATATAGTCATTTCCATCTTGTATTCTCCCTAAACAGTTCTGCTATGAAATACCACTTAGGTCATACATCTCTGGTCTGTTCCTTGGGTCAACAGTGATGACTATCAAGGGATTTTTTTTGTCTGTCTTCATAAAGGATGTTGCTCTCAATCTGGGTGCTGATGCTTGAATCATTGGTTGTTGACCATCTGTTCTCAGATCTCATTCAAGGAATATGCTACCTGTCAAGAATGGGAGCCAAGCTCCAATGTAGGCAGTGCCATCTTGAGATACAGGAATTCTTAAAGGTTTTTATTTTAGTGTCTGTGTATTACTTGATTGCAGTTCCTGAGGAGGTCAGAAGAAGGTATCAGATTCTTGAAACTGATGTTACTTAAGGATGGTTTTTAGCTGCCAGGTGGGTCCTAGACAAGAAACCATGATCCTCTGAAGAGCCACAAGTAACCAACCACAGATCAGTGTCTTCAAGCCCTCATAAAGAGTTTTAAAGTGGTTTATGTGTTTTCTGAAACCACTTCCCTATCTAAATCAGGAAAAATCAAAGTGTCATAACAAAACTTCGTATGTGTCCTCATGCTCAATTACACGAGGCTGTTACTGGCCTTTGCCATGGTTGAGTGCAAGGTTATAATTTTGTGGATACTCATAATCTAAAAAGTATGTTACTATTCAAAGAATCTATACATATGTATAAAATGCATATATATATATGGGATCCTTAATCTATCTACATAATTTCACCTCAGATTCCCATTTTCAAAACTGGGTACCTGTTTCAAAACTTTGATATGTTGCAACATTTTTCTGGTTGATTCAATTTATTCTGTCAAAAGTGTTTTAGGCCACTGGACACTTCAGTTAATCCAATTGTATACTAAATATGTTTATAGAAAATAAAGTTTGAATAATTTGAATTCCAACTCTAGAGAAGCTTCTAAACCTCATTGTGGATTTAATAATCTTCTTTTACTTTTATGTAAATATGCACTCACTATGAAAATAATTGCACTAATTTGTATTTATATCACTTCTATTAATAGAGTGTAAGAATGATTAATACTGATGGCAGATAAAATTTGAGAACACACTGAATGAGAATTGTTGAAAACTTGTGAATATAACATAAAAGAAATTGAGAAAAATAGTTAACATCTCTGGGAGTTTAAAATTTAAAGCAATCTACCAGCTACAAAAGATTATTTTAAAAGATTACAGAAAAATGTGTGTAGTAGGATTCCAATTTGCGAATGGTTGGTATTCAGTTACATGCGGTTTTAAAGGAAATAATTTATTTTAAGTTGCTTAACAAGTGCCTTAATGGTGCCAGAAAACAGTCGACAATTTCAGATATGTTGGTACATTATCTAGTGTTTGGGCAACCAACTTAATTGAAATTAGCATAGACCATAAGGTAACAAGTAGGATTGAAATTTTTTACAAGTGTCCCCAACATTCATGCATACTATTTATCAGACTCTTTTACATTTGGTGGCTTTTAATTCATTTCCTTAGTTATTTTTGGGGGCTTTCCCCAATTCTTATTATTTGTTTTCCATGACTATTCTTTCTGCTTGTAACTTTAACTTGATGTCTGATCATTGCTTGAAGTCCTCACTGTCTGAAGCCCAAAAAGTATTTTGAAAACTACATCAGGAAAATATCTATTTTTCCCCAAATATTCATCAAAAGAGCCTGCAAGCAACTAAACTAGGCATATTTCTTATTAATAGAACAACACATAATGCAGTGTGTTATTTTTTATTAAATTTTAAGTTCTCTAAATACTAGAATAGTCCAATATATTACATGTTGATATTTTTTGCTCTATTTGGGATACTTTACATAATGTTATAGTTTATTAACCAGTGTTCATAATCTATTAGGTTATGAAGTGAAAGAATTTTATAATCAACCTATTATTTCTTAAAAATGATAATATACTCTTGGGGACTGGAGGAATGGCTCAATCTTTAAGAGCACATCTGCTCTTTCCAAGATCCTAGGGTGATGTGGGATTCCTGTATTTATGCTGTGAATGTCATTGGTTAATAAAGATACTGCTTTGGGCCTATAGAAGATCTATAGTGGAACAGAGCTAGGTGGGGAAAACTAAGCTGAACGCTGGGAGAAAGGAGGCGGAGTCAAGGAGAAGACATGGAGCCACTGCTGGAGCCAGACATGCTTAAAATTTGCTGCTAGGCCATGACCTTGTGGTGATACACAGATTAATGGAGATGGGTTAAATTAAAATCTAAGACTTAGCCAATAAGAAGCTAGAGCTAACGAGTCAAGCAGTGATATAAGTAATACAGTTTCTCTGTGAGTATTTCGGGCTAAGTGGCTGGGGACTAACTAGCAGCCTCCTCACTACACTGGGTTAGACGCTAGCACCAACGTGGCAACTCACAAACCTCTTCTAGTCTCCATGCACACCAAGCACACACATGGCACATATCTAGCTAAATACACACAGAAATTAAAATAAGACTTTTTAAAAATGATACTACTATATTTGGGACTATTTGTTTAATGTTGACTCTCAAATTTGAAGGTCTAAATATGTTTTAGTGTTAGAAATATTTCATATTAATTGTAGAAAGCATAAGGGAGACTTTCTTTTTATAACTACCACCCTGTTATACACAACACACCATTATAGCAGAGCCTGTGTGAGATGCTCCTCTGAAAACTGGCTTACTCTCTGCTCAGGGTATATTTGCTTTTCCCTATGGTGTCTTTACACAGTCTTGTCATTGGAGAAACCCACAAGCATTTCATTGTCAAACACTGAAGAGCCATGCATTTGAGATTTAATTATGCCTTCCCCATGAGGCAGTACTGTGTAGTTTAACCCTTGACAGAATAAAAAACTCCTTCCTGTCATACCATGGGGATTTTGGCATGTTTTTTCTCAAAGTCAGGGATGAACCAACCAACCTCATGTGAATAGCATGACAAAGGACTGTCTTATTCCAAGGTTTCAAAGATTTCCCATGATTATGACAAGTAAAGTCTCATTTATATTTCAAACAACATCAGTAACATGCAATTTTCTAAGCAAAAAAAGTGTATTTGTATAAATTTCACTGTATGCTTTTATGAAGAACAATATATGAGTGCTAGAATACCAGCTCAGTTACCTCTGTTTTACATAATTTACAACTTATACTCTATGAATTTATACTTTAGGCACAAAAGAGTTATTTGGAAACAAAACAACCTTTTTAAATTAAATATGTCAAATTTTGGATAAACTTAAAGAATAATAGATCTTTTTCCCCAGAGAACCCTACATTAGGTCCACTGTGTCAGATGTTTATAGAACTTAATATCCTCCTCTGGATTATGAATCTCGATTATTCATGTTCACAGACTGCCGTCCCATCATTGCAAGCACACTGCATGCATTTGTAACTACAACTCTCCGTAGAAAGACACAAACAGAAACACTTGGTGTTTCCTTTAGATAATTTCTGTTTGTCATTACTTTATTGGAATTATGTAGACTTAAAACAAAAGTCACACTCAGTGAGCTCCATTGGCAACTGTGAAATTCAAAACCAAACATGTAAACAATTGTTTTCCCTAGAATTGTCATTGTGATTTGCTATTAATCATAAATAGTTTTTGACACTAATTCATGAATCTCAAAAACTTGAACTCTGTTGACAGCAATTAGTAAAGAAATATTAGAGTTAAAAATTTAGTTAATGCGGTGGTTTAGGGAAGTTTGAAGCAGTAGAGGTGGTAGCCTTCCCCAACACATCAATTAGTTGCTTTTCCATGCTAAATTGTCAGCCTTGAAACATACATACAAGTATCATTATAAGGACTGATTAAGCTATATCTAGGCATATATATCTTATTTGTGTTAATCATACATAATGAATGCAATAACTATTTGTGAAATAGAAAGCCATGGAATTGAAGGAAGTTTGGAAGTGTATATGGTAGGGTTTGTAAGGAGAAAAGGGAAGGAGGAAATGATCTAATTATAATATCTAAAAACAGACAAACAAGCAGAAAGAATGCATTTGTTTACATACCAGATCATATGACCTCAACCATATCAAATTCTACATTACTTTGGCCTCCCATTCTCCAGAACTGTGAAAAATAAATGTCTGCTCTCTGGGGTACCCATGGTAATTTATTGTAGACAATGAAATAGAATTAGAGACTAAAATAAGATTCTAAGGCATAAAAAAATCATACTTTAAATAATAATTTTATTTTTAAAATAAATCATTTGCAAAAGCCTATATGCTATCAAAATGGAGCCATTTATACTATAAGCTACTGCATCTTCATTAAAACACTGGAAATTTTTTCCTCATTTGTGTCGCTGAATTTATGATGATTTAATAACTGAACGGAAACACAAAACAAGATACTTGACAAACATTAAAGGACATGCAGGACACACCAGCAAACAATTCTTTGAGAATTATTAATTTATTCATGCTTTACATTTCTCAGGATAATAAAATAATTGACTATAGTGGAAATTGTGTGCCAATTTGATATCTAAAGATTTTGTCTGATAAATATGATTTCAGAACACATATTAAGCTTCAACTTATTTTTTTTTTTTAATTATGCATATATCTGTTAGTTTCTGTGTGAATGTGTGTGATCTGTGTGCTTTGACCTGTGGGGCAGGAAGACGCCTCTGGTCTCCCATTGCTGAAGTTCCTGGGTAGTGTGCTACCCAATTTGGGTGCTAGGAACTTAATTCAGGTTCCCTGAGAAAGCTTAATGAGGTCTTAACTACTAAAATATCTCTCCAGCTTTAAAACCTAATATTCAAACAGAAAATGGTTTTTGTGGGTTGTTTGTTTTTTGTTTTCTTTTCTTCTCTTTTACTTTTTTAATGTATATATTTTTTACTGCTTTATAAATAATACCATTCAAAATTTCCACCTCCTCCCCTCCTCCCATTTCCCTCCCGCTGCTCCACTAACCCTCCCCTCTCCCCCTCAAG